>JAKSZP010018844.1:0-74345 GCA_022478985.1 Massospora cicadina | reverse complement strand
CAGGTGTAAAATATAGGATGATTCCATCGCGGATACACCAGCCAAAGTGGCAATCAAATTACAAAAGTATTACTCCAAGTTATACCGCTCTGATCCAATTCAGCTGGCCGAAGTGGCGGAATTTTTTGACCAAACTCACATCTGCACTATTTCCCGATACCTGGAAATAATGAATTTGATTACACCAAACGAACTATGGACAGCCATCCATGGTGCACCAAATCGGAAATTCCCAGGCCCAGATGGCATTCCATATGAATTCTATAAATAGTACTTCTAATATATATCCCCACTGCTGCTTGCCTCACTTAACCAGAGCCTTCTGGAAACGCGCCTCCTACCAGGAGGATAACAGGCCTTCACCGTCACACTCTTCAAGAAAGGGGACAAGCTAGACTTAGCCAACTGGAGCCTCATTCTTTAATGAAACGCGGATAAAAAAGTTTTAACAAAAATCATGGCCAACCATTTAGGGATTGTAGAATCTGCCACCATCTCCCCAGAACAATTTGGTTTGATACCCAGAAGGTCAATTTGGGACAACGTGCACTCTGTGGCTAACGCATGCCAGTCCACAGCCTCTGGGGCACTTGTATTCTTGAACCAACAGAATGCCTTTGATAAAGTAAACTGGGAATACCTCAGGGCCTGCCTTCATCAATTCCGCTTACCCCTCGCTTCATCAACTGGGTAATGCTGCACACAGAATCTGCAACAATGGCAGTGCGTGGCCCTGGCTTCCTCATGGAAGTAGTCCGCCCTTAAAGGGGCCTACGCCAAGGGGACCCCCTTAGCCCACTCTTATACAACTTCAGCCTTGACCCACTACTTTGAAACGTGAATGCCCAACTCACTGGGGTCCATGTGCGAGGCCAAGCCTCAGTCAAGATGATGGCGTTTGCAGACAACTGTGTGGTTGGGGTGTCTAATAATAAAGATGCACGCGCACTTGAAGCTCTAATTCAGGAGTATTCCTGGGTAAGTAATGCTGCACTGAACGCTTCCAAAACTGAAATCATCCTCCTTGGTCAGTATCAAACCTGCTGGGCCCCAGCGACAAGTGCCCAGCCCGGCTCATCTGCTCGCACACGTGCTCGCCCCCCCCAGCTCGCCCCACACCACACCACTGGTGCTCCCCTTCGTGCCACGCCCTACCATAGGGCCTGTCCGCCATCTGGGCGTGTGGGTGGAGGCAGGCGGGTACGCATCAGCAGTAATGGAAAGTCATATTCTAGACAACTTGACAAAGTGCATCACCTCCCTCAGAGCCCCCCTACTTCCCTTACTGGCAGGGTTGTTTTAGCCAACTCTATGCTCCTCTCCAAAGTCTGGTTTGGAGCCCATGCCATCCCCTTCTCCCCAAGCTTTTTCAAATCCTTGTATGCCCTGCTGCAAGGATGGCTTTGGTCAGGCCGCCGTCCACCAGTATGGCTAGAGGTCATGTTTGGCCCTCATCATCATGGTGGCATGGGCCTGCTTGACTTCAAAGCCCATGCCGCCAAGATCCTGGGCACCTAGATTGCGGCTGTCACCGCCCCTACGCTCCCCTCCCAACACTGGTCCCGCGCGGCCCACTCCAACTTCTCCCGCGCCTTGGGCCTTAACAATTCATTGAACCCTCACTCCCTGATGAAATACCTGGCTTCACACCCATCGGCCACAGGTCCTCACGGGACTAAAGCCCACTACAAACGAATCCTCCTCTCCATGCGGAGCGCTGAGTAGAGAATTTGTACTAGTGGACACACAGCCCAGAGAGGCCGCCCTTCTCCTCAGTTCACACAAGAGGTACAGGGGCTACCCATCCAAGATGGCGTGATCCCCACTCGGCCCCATGTCCTATCCAGGGTGGACTACCTGGACATAATGGACATCCCTTACTCCATTGAGACCCAAAAAACTATCTAGAAATATGCACACCATCCTCTGTTGCAGCCTCAAGTCCGCTCCCATGTGTGGCGCTGCCTGAGGTGGGTGTATCATACAGCTGAGCGCTCTAACGCTTTACAATCATCCTGCATCGTGTGTGGCCAGTATGGAACGCTGTTCCACCGCCTGGAGAAGTGCCCTACCTCTAAAGTGATATGGCGCGAAGTTCAACGTCTGTTTGGCCAGGATCAAACACATCTCTTCAGTCTGTCAAGATATATGTTTGCTTTATCAATGGCCTCCCCCTTCTGCCCTCCCTCCATGCTCTGGTGGTTGCAATCGCCATGTGGACCATCCACACGATTGTCTTAGATGCCATCGCAGGCTCCACCCCCACCCTCCCAGAAGCTGTCCACATATTCCAGTCTCATTTGGTGGACCACTTTCAGGCGTGGATGTTTGGATAACTCCCACCGCATCGCTGACAGCTGGTCTCCTCCTGGTTCCCAGTTTGGTTCATCAAATCAGACCCTTTCACCACACGTGTTCAATTGTGGCTACGGCCCCTTCACACGTTCCCTCCCCCTCCCCATAGTGGCGTTCCCGCTGGCAACAAGAGATAGCATCGCTTCTCTGGGGTGCCTTCCCTGTTACTAAGTTTTGTTTCTTTTGGGTCATATTTGGAAGTGTCCAACCCATGGTCAGCCTTCCTCGCAATAAATGTAAATTTAAACATCTCCTTATTGCCTTATTTGTAGGAGATCCAGTAATAATTTGTTATATTTCAATTTTGCCAAATTTCAAGGGTGTTCTAATATTCGTAAACAAACATCCTAATTAATATATTCTCACCATTCCATCTTAGCTCTTCAGGGCTTATTGTCATGTCATATCAGAATCTTAACAGAGGACATCATGCAAAATGAAATCATCCCTGACGCAATGGGCAGTTCAGACTCCCATTATGAACTGGCTATTGACACCAACGCCGCCTTCCCATGGGACGTGAAGGGGTATTACATTCAGGTCAAACCTGTGTCCCCACAGGAGTGCAAGAAGGACAAACAGGCCCGCAGAGCAGCAGCCAATGAAGCATCTATGGCCGCATCTGTGATCCCGCCTTCTCAGACCCAGGATGAAATTGAGTCATTCACTGCTGAAGTGGCTCAAGAATCCGCTTACCAAATAGATAGAGCCAACCAACCTTTGACTTGAAGTTGAGTCAAATATTCCCAAGAAAAATTACCAAGCCCCAATCAAAACTAATTCTATCACCCATTTTTCTCCCAAATTTTTGTCATTCTTCAATGATGCACTGCAGGAGCACACTAGATTGAAATGTCAAAACAAAGTAAACGCCAAAAAAACTAATAATCCGCTCATTGTGAAGGATTCCCTTAAGACCTCATACAAACCACCAAATATGAAATTCAAAATTAATGCTGTGAAAGTGGCAAAGGATGGGTAAGAAGGCCTTTCCCATAGCACCTAAGGTGCAATGGGGGAGTCTTACAATATGGATGTTGAACATCGGTGGCTCAAGGCCTCGCCGTCCAGGCTAGGAAAGTGAGTTTTTAAAAAATAATTTACTTGTGGACATCCTTGCCATTCAGGAAACCCACTGTCCACACAGTGCCAATGAAACATGGGCAACCTTTCTCCTCCCCTCCCTTTCCTTTTGGTCGCTGCACTGTGGGGTGCTTATACATGTGACCCATAGTTATAAATTTATTTCTAAAAATTTTATCTCTATGGGCATGTGCTTGTTTTGTCCTTTTCATGAGATGATGAAGTGCAGGTTTTCCTTAATTTTTACGCTCCGACCTGTGCATGGGCTCGCTGTGAATTTCTCTCAGCTGTTACTTCCCTTCCACTTCCTCCTGATCCATTTGTGGTGGGCAGCCCGAACTTCTGGGCCAACCTGGCCTCTGACCACTGGCCTTCAATGCCTACCCCCTCCCCCTGCAGGGACATGTCAAAATATATTTGTTCTATAAGCCACTTTGAGGCTGTTTGATACCCTCCCCAAACATGCACAACTGCTCTCCAACATGTCCCATCCCCAAGTGCACAATGTCAGCTGAGGTCTATGTCCCACACTGACCTTATTCTTGCCCTGTTGCACTTTTGGTCTCAGGTTGCACACTTTATGACGAAAAAAATCGATTTCTCCGACCACATGTTGGTGTTGATTAACTTCTCTTTTTCAAAACCAGCAGCACAGGCGCCAAAGTGATGTAAACTTCGTCCAGCTGAGATCACGTCGCCATGGTTTTTCTTATGGGTGGACACCAAGACTTTGATACTGGAGTTCACAACACTGTTCTATGTGAACCCACTTACTACCTGGTCAACCTTCAAAGTGAACATCATCCATCAGGCATGTCACCTCACATCCAGTCACCCTTGAGCTGCATCACAGTCAATAAGAGCACGCTTGCAGAAGTGGACCATCTGGATTTTAATGTCCCTGCTGCATGCTACAGCCCAGATTGAGGTCGTAAGTGTCATAATTGTCTGCGCATCCTAACATACTGGTATTTCAACATAAACATTACGTTTGTTTTCAGTTAAAAGCAAAAAATATCATGGCAGGTGACACATGCTCCGCCTATTTTTTCTGAAAATTCTTTGCACCATGACAGAGCTTAGCCTGAACACAGGTGAGGTGGCTGGAACACCTCATCGCTAAAACTCCAGTCAAAGTGGTAATCAAAGTTTAGAGCTATTACTCAAATTTGTATCATTCCAATCTAGTCAAACCGGCTTAAATTGGTAAGTTTCTCAATAGTGAATATATCCGCACCATTTCACATTACCTGGAGTTGATGATTTTCATTTTTTGGGATGAACTCTGGTATACCGTTCGCAATGTGCCACACAGGAAATGCCCAGATCCAGATGGGATTCCATATGAGTTCTATAAGAGATATTTAATTATTTCTCCTCTTTGTTGCTTGCCTCAATGCTCCAGTGTTTGTTAGAAACGTGCCTCATTCCTGGGGGCCAGGAGGCGTACACAATAACGTTGTATAAAAAAGGGGATAAGCTGGATTTGGCCAACTGGCGCCCCATATCATTTAATAACACAGATAATAAATTACTACTAAAATTATGGCCAACCGCCTAGGAGAAGTTACCTCTGATATTATCTACTCTGATAAATTTATTTTTATTCCCAAGTGGTCTATATGGGACAACATACACACTGTAGCCAACGTCCAACAATCCATGGCTACTGTGCACTTGTTTTCATAGACCAGCAGAAGGTTTATGATGGTGTCAACTGGGATTAAAGACTGCCTTTACAAGTTCCACCTTCCCCATTGGTTCATTAATTGGGTGATGTTGCTTACAGAACCTATTACAATGGCGGTGCGTGGCCCTGGCTTCCTCACTGATGTGGTTCACCCTCAAAGGGGCCTCCGCTAAGAAGACCTTTTAAGCCCACTATTGTACAACTTCAGCCTTGACCCACTTTTACGCAATGTGAATGCTCACCTTACTGGTGTCCATTTGCAAGGCCAAGCACCAGTTAAGATGCTGGCATTTGCTAATGATTGTGTGGTTAAAGTAGCTAACAACCATGATGCATGCGCGCTTGAGGCTACTATCCAGGATTACTTCAGGGTCAGTAACGCCGCACTTAACGCCTCCACAAACCAAAATCATTCTCCTTGGCCGGTACCAAGCCTGCTGGTCACCAGCACCCCGTTACCTACCTGCTTCAGCAGCTAGCTCACAGGTTCTATTACCCCGCCCACCCCATACTGCCCCGCTTGTGCTCCCTTTCATGCCAAAATCCACTGCAGGTCTGGTACGCCAATTTGATGTGTGTCTGGAGGTGAGAGGGTACACATCATCGGTGATGTAGCACCATATTCTAGGCAATGTCACAAAGCGCATCACGTCCCTCAGAGCCCTCCAGAAAGCCCTCCCAGGCCAGGTTGTGCTTGCCAACTCTATGCTCCTGTCATAAATCTGGTTTGTGGCCCATGCTATCGCCTTTTCCTCATCTTTCTTCACCTCTTTAAATGCCCTCCTACAAGGGTGGCTTTGGTTAGGCCACCCACCACCAGTGCGCCTGGATGTCATGTTTGGCCATCGTCATAGTGGATGTATGGGCTGCTCAACTTTGAGGCCCATGCCACCAAAATACTTGGCACCTGAATCTCTGCAGTCACCAACCCCACACTCCCAGCCCAACACTGACCACGCGTGGCCTGCTCAAAATTTTCCCGCTCCCTGGGCCTAAGCAATCCTACCCACCCACATTCTCTGCTAAACTATCTTGCCTCGCATCCCTCTGCCATGGGCCCACATGGGATGTTGCCCCACTTCAAACGAATTCTCCTCTCCATGTAGAGTACTGAGTGGAGAATCAGCATCAGTGGGCACAAGCCCAGAGGGGTCGCCCTACTCCTTGTTTCAAACAAGAAGTCCATAGAAAGTTGTTTTAAACAACCTTGTACCCCAACGTCCCCCCTCATTGCCCGTGTGGACTACCTTGACAAGCTCAACATATCATACTTTTTGAAGACCCATTAAGACATTTGGTGGTACACTCACCATCCTCTTTTACAACTTAAACTTGCGCTCATGTGTGGAGATTCCTGGAAAAGTGTACCACACGGCTGAACGGTCCAAAGCCTCTCAAACTTCATGAATTTTATGTGTTCAATACAGATCTTTAGTCCAACACTTGGAAGATTGCCCACCATCACAGGCAATTTGGCGAGATGTTATGCGCTTCTTTTTCCAGAAGAGTAAGCAGGCTTTCAACCTGTCCAAAAACATCATCGCCTTTTCCATGTCCTCCCCTATCCACCTATCGCCCCATGCCTTAATTGTTGCAAAAGCGCTATGGATGATACGCGCCATTGTCTTGATGCACTCTCTGGCACTAGCCAACCTTACGTGAAGCTGTGCATTGCTTACATTTTAACCTTCATGATCACTTTAAAGCTTGGTTGTTTGGCCACCTGCCATCTCGCCAACGCCAGTTGGTGTTATCCTAGTTCCCCATCTGGTTCCTCTCATCGGATCCTTTCCTTAATTTATGTTCAGTTTTGGCCTAGACCTCCCCTGTCACTCCCCCTCTTCATTCCACTGGAAGTCCCGCTGGCAACAGGAGGTAGCTACGGCTCCTCTGGGGTCCCCCTCATTATTTTCTCAGTGTTTTGTAGTTGAAGTTTATTGGAAGTGTCCATCCCATGGTTGGCCTTCTTCTAATAAAATTTAAGTAAAAATAAAGATATCTAGCGGACATCTTAAATTTACAAATAAATTATAGAAATTTTAAGAATTTTTTATATTAATTGAGATGGTAGAAAGGGGGAAAATGAAGCAACGGTTAGCTGGTTGGGGACTGCTTCCCTATATGCTCATTGAATGGGGAACTAGGACTAAGTGCACTACTGTCAAAATCATTTCATGATTTGGTCAAAGTGGATCAATATACCTGATAATTGACGATCCCAACTCAAATCTAGACTGCCCGTCAGATTAGTATCAAATTCGCTGGTGAGCATAATCATTTTTAAACAATTACACTTGGCACGATGGTGAAAACTCCTCAAGCAGACAGTAGCTTGCACCCATGGACAGGCCAAATATGGCTGATTCTATTAAGTAGGGAAGGAGTTTGTCACACCTGTGTCTATTGGGTGGGCTCATTCATATAATTAGTGGCGAGGAAGAGCTAATGGGGATTATAAGTCTGATAATGATTTGAATAACATATAATAACCAGTTGTTGAATTCTTTCTTTTATCAAAACTTAAACTGTTGGAGGGCACTCCTGGGGACAAGCGCTACTCACCTTCCACTGGCAATGTCCTCTAACCACTGCCACCTTCTGACACAACACCTAAATTTTACTCATTAACTCTCAAGTAGTGGGCAAAGGTAGAAGAGGCGCGATTTGTGGGTGATAAGTTGTTATCCACCTCTTATCTAACCCATGAACCAAATCTCCAAAGGTAACAAGAGAACGGCCGCAAGCTTTTCCCCTTTTTTGTTTCAAAATGGATCTTTCCTTATCTGCTGTAAGGTTTATTCTCCAAGGCTTACAAACAGAACCCCATCACAGCAAGTCGACCAACCAAGTTAAGTGGGCAAGGGCTGATGAGATAGATGTTGGTATGGGAGCCATTCTAGCACAGTTTTACAAAGAAGGAGTAGACCACCCTATTGAGTTCTTAAAGAGATTCTCCAAAGTAGAGTGTAACTGCATGGTCAAAGAGCATATATGCCCAGAAGTGATTAAGCAGTACAACACTTATAGAACTATGTTTATGGCGTACGTTTCAAAATATTATGGATCACTCCTCTCTGAGATGGTTAAGTCAAAACTTTAGGAATTGGCACTTGACTTCTTCTTCTGGAATGAGTACCAGTTGGTAAAATCTGGGATTTGATTAATTATTATAAATATAAATCACTTTATGTCCCTTTGTTCAATTTGTACAGGTTTCTTGTATGTGAGTTATTTAATTTCTAATAGGATATAATAGGAAATAGTCTTATGAAAACAAATATTCTAATTGCGCTGATACCAAAATAGTGATTAGGACCAATGCCAAATTGGTGATTGTCCTAATATTGATTTCTTCTTAAATGTAGAAACTTCTTAACTATCCTTCTAGTATAAATTAACCTAAGGTAAGGTTCAGAGGTCTAAGCCTTCTCATCTCACCAATTTTTCAGAGATCAACAACAATTTAGACAAAAGATCTTATTTTTTTACTCCAAACAACTAGAGCAAAAAGTCTAAATTATAACCTATAGAAAATTATATTCAATTAGAGGTAACTTTATCTGCTTTATTATAAAAAAACAAGGGGATTTTATAGACATTCAGTACAAGACTCTTTGGTTGGCATCAAAGTTGGAACAGCAGCCATTGATGATTAATTACCCTCCAGGGTCGCATGAAATGATGTTTTTCCTCATCAAATATCCTTGGGTTCTTTTTCCTACTTAACCGTGACCTCTCTTGAGCTGAAAAAGCGTGACATGACATCTTCATTCAAATCCCATTGAATTTAACCTTATCTGGTAACAACATGCTTAGGTAATTGGATCTTACCCATAAATAGCAGATTGCATTCCAGGAAAAGTTTAACTCAAAAGTTGCAATTATGACAGGCATCATTACTTGCCAGTAACTTAAAAACCCCTTAGTCAATTGCCAACTAAATCCAATTGATCCATACAAGTTAATTAAATTAATAATTAATTCAATCCCTTTAATCACTTTCTTATTGTCAGGGATTATCCTTAAGGAAACACTCATCCATCTGACAGACCATAATCTGGCAGATTAGTATTTATTCAATGTAATAATATCTGAACAATAGTTATCATATATTTTATCAATAACTTAAATAACCAATAGTGAGATGGATACCCTAGTGGTCAGCAGAAAAATTGTAATCTTGAAGCTGGGTAAGGTGTGCAAAAATCCCAACACATCCCCCCAATTGATAAGACTACCCAGCGATGAATATTTTCTAGGGGCATACGCCACGTGGATCCTGACTGAGTCCACAAAGCAAGGTTTAGATTCAGAGTGCTCTTGGTCAATCTCCATTCCTGACTAATGCATATTGGCCTAGTACTTCTTCTTTTCATGTTTCTGTTCCATGTCCTCCTCGCTGCTGCCTCTGCAGAGCGCTGTTCCCAAGGCCACATGCCATTCCAGCCTAGTTTGGGTGTTCTGCTAATAAAAATTTCTGGAAAACCTGATTTCCCCCAGGTTGTGAGTATATGACACCTCATCGTTCAAAGGATATTTCTAGGAAGCTTCTTTGGCCCTTGTTTCCTGTATTCCCATGGGCTGGGTTTATTTATCAAGGGACTACTCCCAGAAAATCCAGTTTCAACTCATCCTGATTCTGCCAATGTGTGTTGCTTATTTTAGCGCTTTGTAATTATTTGCGGCAGACCCAGCTTAACTTGAACTGGTCCTAATGATAATATAAGGGAACATCACTAGATGCTTTTATGATGATACAAAAGAAATCGGATTTTATAATTTTTGCATTACTATATTTATAATTTATTTCTATATGATTTTTTAATCTTATATTATTTTTTGCATTTTTTCCTTATGTTATTTTTTGCACTGGAACTTAACTAATATTAGGTTCAGAGGTCCATCTTTTTGTTTCCCCTACTCTGGTTCAGCGATTTATTTTTTACTTAACCAGATATTGTGATTCAGAGGTCTATTTTTAAGACTTAACCGCCTACATGGTTCAGTGGCCCCCACCTGGGACTTGACCAACACTAGGACTAGAACTACTATTCTCTAGGTTCATTAGTCCTTTGGGAACATTGCACTTTCTCTCTGCTAAATCCAATACTTCAGATAACTTGTATGGACCTGGTTCACTACATGACCATCTGCAATGTTTTAATTGTGTAGGCATCCATTACCATCTTGTTAATCACTTTTAATCACTTGACCATAAAGCATCCAGATTGTATCTCCATCCACAACCATTGGTGTAGCAATAGGCTACCCTAAACCCCCATATGGTACATTTGTATCACTAGTCAGTTTTTATCAGCTGTTGACTTCACTTTGATACGTTTTCTTAAGGTTATATCAAATGCTTATGATTGAGGTTCAGTCATTATATTGGTCAGTTGGTTCAAGTATTGATCGATACTCATCCCCACTGCTGGCTCTACTGCATAATACAAAATTGGTGGCAAGGCTTCACTTCTTCTGTAAAGTAATTTGAATGGCGTTTTCCTGTCACCGTGTGAAGACTTATACTATAGGCAAAGGTAACCAAGCTCAGATAAGTTCCCCAAGCTGAAGTTTTCCCCACAACCAATTTTCTCAGCATTGTGGCTAACATTCCATTAACTCTTTCTACTATTCCGTTCGTTTCTGGTATGTATAGAACTTATACTAATCCACTGATTCCCATAAATTCATTGAGCTTCAAGATAACATAAGAGGTAAAGTTAATTTATTATTGCTCAAGATCACTTGAGGGCATCCATACCTTTAAACAACTTGACACAAAACGAGCTTTTCTGTGCTCACATCATCCACTTTGCTCAAGGCTTTGGTTTTGACCCATCTAGTTAGATGGTCTATTGCCACTTTGATATTTTTCGCACCTCCTGTACTTGATACTCAGGAGTCCCATCACATCTATTGACACAGTGTGCCAAACAAATCTAGGGCATACTAGCCTATATCCTGTTGTATTCTTATTAGGCTTTTGGAGTTGGAATTCCACATAAAAGGCAAGGTAGTCAGCGACATTATAATTGATTAATTTTCAATAGTAGCACTGGCCAATATGGTCCATGGTTTTCTTTAGCCACCATGGCTGACAATTTTGTGTGCAGCTCAGATTATTTCGCTTTTTCTGACAGCTTTAGTAATAAAAATCGTTTTCTGTCAATAATTTTGAGTAGTTTTTCATTTCTCATCTTGATGTTATTCATCACTTTCTTTAGAGCACCTTGAATTTCTTGGGTTTCATCCCAACTTTTTTATATCATTTGGAATAATTTGTCTGCTTGATGATAGATAATATGTACTGAAGGCAATCTTGATAGTCCATTAGCGTTTTGATGCGCTGCTCTAGCCTGGTGTAGTATTTCCAAAATCATAGGCTTGAAATTTTAAAGCCCATCGGCCAATTTGCCCCTCTGATTCCTTTAGGTTATTGAGCCAGCGCAAGGATGAGTGGTCCATCACTACTTTGAAGTGCGTTCCATGGATGTGCACTCATAATTGCATTCACGCAAAAATTACTGCAAGGCATTCTTGCTTTATCATTGTATAAGGCCTCCCAGCTAGTGAAAGTGTTTGTCTCACTTAGGACACCAAATGTTCATTACCATCATCATCCACTTGGCTCAACACGGCTCCAATCGCCGTTAACAATGCATTGGTTTGGATGATGAATTCCTTAATGAAATTCAGGGTACTTTAAGACATGGAATGGCCATTAGATATCAGCATAAATCATTAAATGACTCTTGGGCTTCTTTGATCTAAACGAATCCTTTTTTTGGATCATTTAATAATTGTAATAAAGGCCTTGCGATCCTTGCATAATCCTTTATAAATAGGTGATAGTAATTGACCATTTTAAGCAATACTTGGATATCCTGAACGCTCTTTGGGATTGACATCCATTAATCGTCATAATATTCTGCTGACTGGGTTTCAGCCCTCTGGAATTGATCACAAACCCCAAGTACACAAGCTCCTTCTTAAAATTAGGCAATTATATGGTTTGATCTTTAAGTTTGATGCTATCAGGCACTTGAACACTTTTCTAAGTTCTCAAAATGGTCCATGAAGGTCCTGCTTGATACGTTTAAATATTCAGATATACTAATACGCAAGATAACTTAAGATACTAAGGATATAATAATTGCTTTTTGGAAGGTTGCCGAGGCATAACACAACCCCTTGAGCATTTGGGTAGGCTGATAGAGTTCTTGTTGGTAATGATCGCACATTTTTCTTGTCCTCTTTTGGCAAATCAATTTGCCAATACCCCAAAATTAAGACCATCATTAAAGAGTATATGGCGTTCCCTAGGCGAATGAGTGCATTGTTGATCCTTGACGGTGGGTACAAATCCTTCTTAGTATTTTTGTTCAGTCAGTGATATTTAATCACCAGTAAATTTGATTTATCCTTCTTTTTTATTATAAGGATCAGACTAGCCATGGACCTAGCAACGGGATGAGGAGATCAAGATCAGCAAGCTTGCTGATTTCTTCTCTGACCACAGATTTAGCAGCTCTAAATCTTCAATTAGGTCTCATCCATAATGGCGAATTTTCACCTGTCTCAATTATGCAGCATGTTCTTTGCACATCCCAGGTTGTGGTCATCTTGGAAAAATATCTTCCAGTACTTCTCAAATAGTCGGAGTAATTCTTCTTGCTGATGTTCAGTCAATTCAGTCAGTTGCTCTCAATTTATAAAGCCACTGACACTTTTGGAAGTTTCTGCCAGCAATCCCATTTCAGTTAACATTCCAAAATCATAGAATTTACTAATTGCTGCCATCAGGAATAAATGGAGAACCGTGGAAACTTGAGTTTCACAATTTTGATCAGTTTCATTCCCAGATTATACAGTAGAACGTTGCTTTCTCTGTTTCTAATCATAATTATCCCAGGCGCAACCCATAATTTGATTCTTGATTTCCTCCATGGGCCAATGACTTCTCCATATAGTCACTTTTAAAACCCACGCATTAACCCTGTGTTAATTATTTACATTCCAGGCAGTAGAGTGTTTGTCATTTTTGTTCTCAAGGGGATCTCACGATTTTTTCAGGATCTCCTTTTGCATTTCTCTCTGTTTCGCCCACCTAATTTATATTAGGTAATGTTGCCATCATTGTAAATTAAATTTACATAATTTGTTTTTCTTAGTGGTGACTCTCCTTCCCACTGATATACTAAAGGCTTGGTCTTCCCCACAATGGTCAGGGTTGTTGAAATATAAGGCAGGTGGTATGCTCACAGGTGCTTTTGATCCCTAGATTTCAACGATTATATTTTGAGGAGAAGTTACTCTTCAACTGTGGATTATAATTATCAGGGGATTTGCCTTTTTAAATGGAAAATGAGAACCCTTGAAAATTATAAAGTGTTGGAAGTTTTTTAAAATATTTATTAGTGGTGGTGAGGGGATAGAAAACAACCCTCTCAATATCTCGATGATTAGTATTTCATTGTGTCAAGTCTTGAAGTTTGGATTAGGCTATGAATATCCAAATTGGGGATTATGTGATTCAACCTATTTGGGTTCTCATGACTCGCCTAACTTTGATGGAATGGGCAATGGAGGGTTGATGGCAGCTAGGACTAGTCCATTAGACAAAAATTTAATATATTTAACCCATCAATGGGCGAGAAAAACTTTGCACCTTGGGTGACCCACTCTACCCCTATAAAAGGGGGTGGTCTCCACCTAGGTGTTTGAACTGAATTATTGAGGGGCTGGGGAGGAGCCTTGGCATAACTTTCTGTATTTTGCTGTGGTTATGGCACAACCAGATTACTAAGAACTGAAAAATTTGGCTGAGAAGTGGATGGAATAGAGATGACCAATTTGAGGGGTTCCAACAAGAAGCAGCCAGGTTTTTTAGCCTATACTATCGTTATTTCCATCCAAGAATCTCTTATCACAATAATGGACTTGTAATTGTCTGACAGTCTTAATAAATTTGGATAATTTTCGCCCAAAACATTCTTCTCACAAAGTTTAGATGACAATTGTCTGACAAGGGTATTCTCCTCAAATTTACATTTCACTCCATATTTTCTCAAAAACTCAATCCTGATCATGATATCATAGTTCTGGTTTGCTAACACAATGGCAGGAGCTGATACCAACAATGAACTAAAGTGCAGTGGTAGCATGCTGTATGCTCCACATTATATTGTCATCTCTGGTCTGTCTGTTCAGTATTTCTTCCAGTGTTCTAGGTCAATCGAAATATTCATTTGTTCCACAAGTTGGGTCAAAAAGATTACTATGGCGTGGTCAGGCCCACATATGTATTGCTTAGATTACCACAGCCCCAGTGCGGTGGGGACAGTACCCTAGGTTTTATTCTGCAAAGTTGCCTGCATTGTGTGCCCTAATGGGCACACAAAAACTAAAAAAATGACTGCTATGGGTGCTCCACTGTTGATAATTTGCCCTCACTCTCACTCAGTTAACAATAATACCCACGTAGGTGCACTCATTATATTGTAAAAGTTTGTTTATGGAGAGAATTGTGGCGCTATTTGCCAAATTGAGAGGATTTTTTAGTTGTGCTGAAAGGTCAGGGAAGGATTCCTTGATGGCACTGAAGGGATGAAAACGTTTGCCTCATTAAATCTCATCTTGAAAAAAATTTATCCTGGTTCTCAGTGGAGTTAATCTTGTCTGCTAGCTGACTAGCATATGGTCAATCCACTTCCTCCACAATTTTGGGTTCTATACCCTTCATTCTGGCTCAAGTGATAGCATTTACGTTCATATTAACCTGATTTAGTGAATTGGTTGCTTATAATCTACAAAGAGATTTATGATATCTATGTCATCATTCATAGTATCAAGAGGGACATGTTTAACCGTGGTGCCAGATTGTTCCATCTCTAGACTGTGGGACCTTTTTCTGAGTCCCGACAGTATTCCTTCTCTTTTCTCTGAACTAAAGTGACCTTCTCCTTGGGCTTCTTGCTCCAACATTAAGCAACTATGAGTCCATATTTACTAAACTTGTGGCAGCAGATTTGCGCCTTGAATGTTTGCTTTTGTACTTTGGGCTTATTCCCCAACACAACTTGATTTGCTTGCTCCTTATTCATCTTGGCAAAGTTCACAGTGCTTTGAGCTCAAGTCTGAATTATTTTTAAGCTCTATTTATGGCTTCAAAGGTGGCTCCCAACATCTTCAATTATCTACCTTTTGAGATTTGGTCATTTGTGTTACTAACGCTGAAGCCATAGTTATCTGTAAATCATGATAGGGCTGTAATTCCATTTATATTACAATTGGGCATTAAAATCCATTAGCACATATTCACCAGCCAGGCTCTGCAATTCCTGGTAGAATTGGTTCACGAATTCTGCTATTGTTTTGTCTTTGCATGATTGAATCCCTATAAAATCTTGCTTGCAGTTATAAATCCATGTGAGGCTTCCAAATTTAGCGTGGTGTCTTCTTTGGCCCCTTGGTAAGACTAATTTGTCCCCATTTAGATGGGGTAACACTAGATTCTGAAAATCTGTGTTCAAGAAGTTATCAGTAACTGATTTCTGTTGTCACTAAAACTGAAAATCATCTCAAATAGTCATAAAAACGCAGGGGGTTATCCTTATGGAATCAGGAATCTTGGTGTGCTTCAAATTATATGTGTTACACTAACAGGTGTATCCTGTCTGAAGACTCTATTGACCATTGGAGTGGCTTCATGAGTCATCTCTGAAATTGCTCCAAATGACCCAGGCATATTTCTGGGTGTGTTATTCTTTCATACTGGAGTAGCAGGCGTTTCACTTTCAGTCTCTTAAGCCTCCATATGTTCACAGTCACTTATGGTCCTCCAGTTCTTCTATGTGCTTTAACTATTGTGCTATCTCTTCATATAACCAGCAAATGCATTCTCAGTCTGCCCCTCGATTGTTCTTCTGAAACAGACCTTCTTTGATCAGTATAAACTCCTTGCGCTTCAAGGAGTTGACTTTTTCACGGAGGTCACCATTGATTTTTCCTACTTGGTTGGCCTCTTCCTGGCCTTTGTCACCCATTCTTCCAGTGAAGTGAAGTCAGCTTGTGATGCCAAATTTATTTTCAGTCTCGTTAATGGTTTCAAGTTCCATCAAAACGCTTGCATAGTTTATTCTTGTAAGACATATTAATTCTATTCTCTTATTATGGTCAGCTAAGCTCAACTACACTCATAGTGAGCACCTAAAATGTTAAAACTTTAGGGACATGGAACTTAACTTCTTATTTTATAATGAGTATCAATTAGTAAAATTGGGGGCTTGATTCCTCATTCTGAATTTTAGCTTTCTTTGGCTCCCTTTGTTCAACTTGCACAGCTTTCTTGTATGTTCGTTGTTCAATTTGATAATAAGATATAATGATCAATAGTAGTATGAAGACTACTATTCTAGTTAAGATGATAGCCAGAATAAGAATTGGGTCCAACGCTAACTGGTGCTTGTCCTAATATTGATTTCTTTTAAATGGTAGGGATCTCTTCCCTATCCGTATGGTAGAAATAATTCTAGGGTAAGGTTCAGAGGTTCTTCTTCTTTCTCAGCTTGCTGAGTCTGTGGAGATCAACAATAATTTAGACAAAAAATCTTTTTGTCCTTCTTTATCTAAACAACAAGAGCAAATAGTCTAAATTCTAAACTATATAATTATATATTCAATCAGAGCTAAATTTATCTGCTTTACTATAAAAAGAAAGGGGATTTTATAGACATTCAGTGCACAACTCTTTGGTTGGCACCCCAATTTAGAACAGAAGCCATTGATGATGAATTAGCCCTCCAGGGTCGCATGAAATGATGAACTTTCTCATCAAATATCCTTGGGTTCTTTTTCCTACTTACCCGTGACCTCTCTTGAGCCGAAAAAATGTGTCACATCTTCAACTCCCATTAAATTTAACCTTATCTGGTAACAACATGCATAGGTAATTGGATCTTACCCATAAATAGCAGATTGCATTCCAGGAAATGTTAACTCAAAAGTTGCAAATTATGATAGGCGTCATTAATTGCAAGCAACTCAAGAACCTTTTAGACAATTGGCAACTAAACTCAATTAATTCATACAAGTCAATTATTTTTTGTTATTAAATTGATACCCTAATCGCTTGCTTATTGGAAGGGACCATTCCAACGAAATACTCATCAATCTGGCGGATTGTAATCCGGCAGATTAGTAAAATTCGCTGGATTAATTCTTTAAACAATATTTATCATATAAGGAATTGATAACTATAACATCCACTAGCGGAATGAATCCCCTATTGGGCCAGAATATTATTTGTAATCATAGAAGCTGGGTAAAGTGGGCAAAAATCCCAGTTGTACAAACATGAAAAATTCATATGGAAGATTAACAAGATGGGCAATTTAATTGCAAGGCTATGACTTTGAGATCCTACACTATGCATGAGAGAATCACCTGAACGCTGATGGCCTGTTGCAATTGCCCATCTTTCAATTTCAAGCTCATGAGATAAGTAGGATATACAAGTTTAAAGGAAAACTCAAGGAGGAATGGAAAAAAAGAAAGATGTGGTAAGAAGATACTTGTCACAGAAGAGGCCGTGAGGGCACCAGAAGCTCATTCCGCAACTGCTGGAATGAATAGAGTCCTAAACTAGGCAGACAAAATTGTGGGCAACTTACCCACCATGGATAGAATTGGACAACCACCTTTTATATATCAAGCTGACCTAAGAAGCTTAACAAGAGCCCAGTATGACATCATCAAGAATTAATTTTAATACCTGACGCTCAGACCGATTTATCATATGAAGCTGACAAAGCCACCAAAATTAACTATGAATTCTGGACCCTTTTTATAACTTTGTGGGAAGGCGAAATAATTTACAATTAGCAGATGATTCAATGTTTCATCCAAATTACTCTGATGGGAACAATTGAGTCTCTTGTCTAAATATTACCAGATAAAGCAATCAAACAATTTTGAAAATTGTACAGAAACCTAATGTGAGGTGAATTTAAATAATGCCATTGAATGAACTGGAAGGTGAGCATCATATTAGCAGTTTGAGTAACAAAGCAATAACCTGAGGAGGAACTACATCCTACTACCCAAAATCTGGGATTAAAGAATGGCCCACTTGACATCCAAATTCAGGGGTAGTCACCTCAAAAAGAGCTTGCCAATACTTAAAATAAGTAAAATGGATGAAGCAACTAAAGCATAAAATAGATACCGCCTAGCTACAGGATCATTAAGACCCCCAATATTGTTACCCCAAAGCCAATTTACTTTCATTTTTATTCCTTTTTATATCTTATATTTTAAAATAAGGAGTAAAAGCAATTGTCATTTATTTTAATAGAAACCTTTAACAGAATCTCAGTTATATACTTTTTGTTTCACTTATATTAGTTTAAGTGATCTATTTGCAAGTAATAAATCTAGTATTAGTGGTTGAAAAGAATATAGTAACAGTTCTGAGATCTGTTCTAGAAGAACAGGACATTATTTTTCACGGATATCTTGAAAATATACTGCCAAGGGGAAGGTTGGATAACATCTGTTGTGTCCTAAGGGCTAGTGTTAAGAGAACATGCCAGAAAGTGCCCACAAGAGTTTCACCACTGGCGTGGATAGTCTTAATAAGAAATCAATGCTACATCAGTTAGCATCAGTAAAGATTTGATCAATGAGGAGATCATGTTCTTCCCAAAGGCTGACTGGTGCCTGATCTGTGCGAAACAGATCCTCTGATCAGCAAGTTGCCTCACAAATTGAGCAAGTCAAGGTCAGTGATATGACTGAGATGCTCAATACAGGGGTGGAAATACCAGAAAGAAGTTCATGAGATCTCTCAAGAGCAGTTTGTTGATTGCTGATATAGAAATTGTACCATGGAGAGGATTCCTCTGAACTCCTGGCGTAGGAAGGGAAACATCTGTAAAGACTTTGATCCTTGTACTAGAAGTAAATGACTTACATACTCACCTTGAGCACATCAAGGAGACTGCAAGAAAAGCCTAGATTGCCTCTATTCCTATGGCGAAAGGACCTTAACCCATAGTGGAGCTTAAATATGCCATTAAGTAGATAAAGGATAGAAATTTGTTCCTTGAGAAGGATAAAAAAAGTAAATATCCTCACTGTGAACAAATATGGAGAACGCTTAGAATAGCACGATACCATTATGTATGTAGAATATAGAAAAGAGCTTAGATGAGTTGAAGGATCAAATATGTACTATACCAGAGCCTACCCCAACTCAACCAGTTATCAGTTTGAGACGCCATTATAGGCCACTCAACTGATTGCCATGCAACTGCTCATTATGCAAACCAACCCTATTGAGAAAGGTCCTAACTCCAAACCTTATTTCAAAACTATGTACACACTGGGAGAAGGAACTGTTGCTGGTTCTCAAGATTTACAAGAACAGCATGGATGGCACGAGTGACCACCAAAAGGCTCATCACGTGCAAGGATGTATGAGTTGTGATGCTCAAGAGACCCTTAGCGCGATCCTATAACCTGATAACTTTGGATTAAAGTAGAGATTATACTCTTCTCAGAGCTCAGTAATGAACATGATGTCCAAAAATGAAGGAGCTTTTACTTATAAAAATGGACAAGAATGTTTCAGTAGTGGACAATGCCTCTTGCTACTATCTCAAAGCTCAGCAGTTGTGGACGATGGGAACTATAAACTTGCCCACAGCAAAACAGACCTAATAAGCTCCTTGAAAATTCATCCTGCATTAAAGATGCGTATGACCTTCATAGTCAAGAGCGCGGTGTCCCTAATAGCCTTTAAAGAAGCATTACTCGGCATACAAGGGACATACAAAATGGAATATAGTGCCTCAGGAACACCCCATTGAATGATTTATAAAAGCTTTTTATATTGCTAATGACAAGAGTGAAAAATCCAAAACAAGAACCTAAATCAGTAGAACGTCTTCCCCATTGGGAACTGACCTGCAATAAATGTCATCATCCTGGGCACTTCAACCAATATTGTACCTTAAACTCTGGCTATAAAGAAAATGCACCCTTAAGTAGTTATTGCCAATGTCGTGAATTGATTGGATTTGCATACCTAGGGTGAAGATGACCATGAAGATAAGAACTTAGACGACGCTGGATAACATGTGCAATGGTCACCTAGCGTGGTAGTTGTGTCTACTAAGTTAAGATCAAATGGAACGATGGAAATGAATAAAAAACCTACTTGGTTCAAGAAAACCAGCCTACATGAATTATAAAATCCATTGAAGAAGGAGAGCAGCTGGTGATAACTACTTTCAAGGACCTAGATATTAACATCAAGGATACCATCAGGGACACAATGAGCTCTAAAGCACTGAAATAGTTTAAAGAATCTGCTAATGATGACCTGAGTAATGGAAACCCTTTTAGCAAGTGTGTGATGAAAGTGGAAGTAGTGATCTAGAAAGTACGTGTCTTGGCAATAATGAGCAACGTAGATAGTCAACTTACTATTGTCTAAACTAATGAAGAGACAAAATTTTATGCCCAACATCAATTACAATGTAAAGTACTAAACCGCTTATCCTGATAGTACACACGTTTTAGGAGCGTATTCAGAATTACCCTTATGATTTGGTCGCATGATTTAAATGGCCTCAGCAGTGGTATTAGATAATGACCATTATGACTTCTAATTGGAGCACAGTTTTTCCTTTCTTTTGGTGCCAAAATTTACAACTAGAATAGTGAGTATCCTGAGTTATCAACTTCTGCTGGTGTTTAAGGATGAGTATTTGTTGGGTTTTTTTCCCAAATTCCCGGCCAACTAAATTACCAGGGATTGCTAGGGGATAATTCTCTAAAGCAAAGTGAATTGGATATCGGTTGACCCTGATTTTGGAGTAACAATGTTCAAGGGATTTTAGGTTATTTTCCTTTGTCATATACGTTGGGGATCAATCTGGATAAATGCTTAAGAACTCGTTGGGCAGAGTTGCCAACGAGATAGGGGCATCTGGTAGTTGATTGATGATTAACTATCAGGTGTTCTGATTGGGATCAGACTGGGTTTCATCACTGACCAATTGGAAATTTAAGGATTAAGTTGTGAGGCAAGTGATGCCGCCTACAACTAGCAAATTAATCAGTTGGTTTGTGACTTGCCCTAATGGGTAACAAGTCTAGTACCTAAGAAGGTCACTTGCCAAATATGGTTGGTTCACTGGGATTAAGAGAAAATGTTAGGGACTTGCTTTTTGACACTACATTTTAGGAATTGAGAATGTCAAATGACAGAATCCTAGCCAAGATGGGGAAGAAAATTGCTGATGAGATGAGGATGGGTGATTTAACGGCAAAGGCATCTGTATAATCAAAAAGGTGCCAACCAAGGGTTGGGCACCGAATTCCCCACTATAAATTCCCCTAAGTATTCGCTTAAGAAAAAACATCAATTACCAGAACATTAATTACCAGAGTAATATCTTAGTATACTTTATTAAAATCCATTTTGAGTTCTATTTTTCTCAGGGAAATTATTGCTGTGTGCTCTAATTGGGAGACTCTTTAGGATAAAGTGTAAGGATCTGAGTGGGATACAGAGAAGAAAAGCTGAATTGAATTAAGGATTACTGCCGACTGGGAGTCACAAAGAGAAACCATAAAAAGGGATCTGAGTGTGGATCAAGTTAGACGGTACCAGGGAATCAATCCCTATTGAAGAGAATCTAAGTATTTTGAGAGAAAAACTGGCCAAGCGTTGGGTCAAATTATAGTACTTTACTTCAACTACGGATAATTGTCTACATACTATTATCAAACAAAGACATTTCACTATAATACAGGATAAGAATTGCACAACAAACGAACCTGTGCAGTTAATACATTTATAGGAGGAGATTAGCTGATAATAATTAGAAAACTTATAAATTTTGACAATTGGTGCACACTACAGGGATGTAGTTGAGTAGAAGATACTAAGACGTTATGTCATATAAAGATGAAATAGAAAAACTCTGGATGGAGTGGCAACCGTTAACCAGAGCGCCCTGAACTTGGAGGATCAACAAGAATTTGCTATCTTGGAGGAGAAAGCAACTAAGATCAAGGAAGGGGACGATAATGTTGCAAGTTTCAGAAATGAGTTACTTGTAAATGTAATGTCATTGATGAAAAAAGAAGGGGACTTAGTTCAGGAAGTTTTATTTCTGTAAATGGAGCGTGAAGCGGATTGCATTCGTTTAAGAGCATTCAGCGCAGATATTGAATGGCTGATAAAGCAGGTCGAGGATTTGAAGACTCACAAATGCATGTGAGTCATATTTGGCGACCAATGCTAAAGAAAGAACTCTAAGACACTAGTTCAAAAAACAACTACCCCCAGAAACATGCCACCCACTATTACAGCTATTTTGAAGATGACGCCCAAAATTACTCCTTAAGTGAGAAGAGTAGCCAAACCAAGTGAGGTGGCTAGAGAAACCTCGGAGCAACTCAAAGCGACACTGAAATTGCTTACTTTCCATTGGGATAATGCCCCTGCGTTTTTCTGATTGTTTTATATGACAATGTATGAATATGGCAATCGTCAAAAGGCATTGACGGTGATAAATTCCCTAGATACAGATTTTCAAACCTAGTGTTGCCTCATCTAGAGGGGGACAGCTGGTTGTATGTAGAGGCCAAAGCGGCCATTATGAAGGAATTTGGAAGCCTGACGTGCATGTAAAAGTGCAAAAAAGAGTATATGGTCATTCAATTCCATAAAGATGAATCCTTTTCAAGCTTCGCTGATTGTTTCTACCATTAATCTCAAATCCTGCTTGGAGCAAAAGTGCTGGATGATTTTGATGCCTAGATCGCACTGCAAGCAGCCCTTTGGCCCTACCACAATTTGCATCAAATGATGTCTTCTTATGTTTGAGACGGATATCATTACTTTTCAGATAATAGACAATTTGAAAATCTTGGGAGCTACCTTTGATGCCCCAAATAGAAGTTTCAAATAGATTTCAGTATGAAATTCAAATATCATGAAGGGATGATGAGGGCGCTAAGGAAGTGAATGACCAAACCATGCCAGTAAGTAAACCTGAAGACTTTAAACGGATTAATAAGAAGTAGAAAATCTGTTACCAGTGTGAAGAAAGGGACATTTTGCTGTGCACTGTAAGAAACCCAAAGAGAAAATTAACATGGTCCAAGAAAAAGAGTCTGAAACCGCAAAGGAGTCAGGAAAAGGGCCCATGGCCTAGACGGGAAAAGATCTAGAGCTGCTGAAAAACCTGTTCCTCCTGATATTATGCACAATGAAATTAAATCAGTGATCTGTTCGTGGATGAAGATGTGCAGGATCAGCTGTATCAAGCAGTCAATTTGGACATAAATGCAGTAACAAGATCTGGAGAAAAGGGGATTGACCCTAAGATAATTAAAGAAGTTGTTCAGCCGTATGCCCTACAACTGGCAGACAAGATTCAAGATGCAAATAATCCCAAATAATTGACCAAAGTTTAATTAAATAAGGCAAACCTGACAATCCCCTTCAGTGCAATTAAGAAATCATTCCCTGATTTATTGGCACAAATATTTCACACCCTTAATTTGACTAATAATGCCGTCATGCACTCAGTAAATACTATCTTACAATACTCCAAGTGTATGTATATAGGTATACTAGTGAATCAATTGCAGGTGAGGGCTATTATAGATAGTGGAGCACCCATTAATATTGTCTTAACCAAGTTGGTGAAGAGGATGAAGATCTCGCCCAATTTGGAACACAAGAAAGAGTATGGGACAGCTGGGCCAAATATCACCATCTCATGTGGAGCATATAGAGCTCTACCACTTTGCTTCAGATCCTTAGTGGTATCTGCTCCAGCAATAGTTCTGGCTAACCAGAACTACAATATTTTGATTGGGACAGAATTTACTATGAAAATATGGAGTTAAATGCAACTTTGAGGATAATAAGTTGACCATATTGGGTCAGACGTTGCCATTGGTCTATCAAAAGGATGGGGAAGCTTTACTGAATAGGAGAAATAACTTCACGAACTTTTTATAGAATGATAACATTGTCCTAATGGGATACCAACTAGTTGGCCGGAAGCGATGAGAAATGTAGATGGAAATCCTAGAAAATCAGGGAATTCCACTGAGGTTCAAGAATGTGAAAACTATACTGCTGGGATCACAGATGATAGTCAACACAGGGTGACATTAGATAATCTGGAGCTGCTGTATGGGGAGGTTGGAAACCCCTAAAAGTACAGAGTAGAGCCATGGGGTCTCCTGGAATAATAATGCCAAGCCATGGAGAAATTCGAGTTCTCCTGGAAAATTTAATTGAAAAACCAATGAAGATTGAGGAATAAGATCGTCATGTTTGTTAACCTAATCTTGACAGCTGAACTGAGGAAATTTTATGATTTTGGGACCCTTAATGAAATGGGATTACCTGCCAGGGTAACTGGGAGTATCAATCTATTGGTAGATTGGGAGCAACTCGCTGATCTGATGGAAGGGCAGCAGGAAGATGCGCTTGAATTTTTTGAGAATTATTTGGAAGTATTCGCCCAGGATGACCGTGATTTGAGATTCACAAGAGATGTGATCCATAATGTCAATACCAGTGAAATTTTGCTGATCAGGATGAGATCAATTTGACAGTCAAAGGTGGCCAAAGCACTAGCGGATGAAGAAATCAGCAAACTATTGAAGCATGGGCTTCTAGTTCCGTCGTTGAGTCCCTGGGCAAGTCTGATTCTTATCATGAAGAAGAAGGGTGACTCTTATAAGGTGGTGATCAATTATTGGAAGCTGAACAAGATTTTGAAGAATGATTTGTACCCATAACTAAGAATCAACAATGCACTAGATTGATTGGGAGAAGTGAAGTATTTCTCCATGACGGATCATATCATGGGATATTGGCGAATCAGTTTACAAAAGAAGACCAAGAAAAATGCATGATTATCACCGTGCAGGGGCTTTATCACCTTATGAGGATGCCCCAGGGCCTTTGCAATGCGCCTGCGACGTTCCAGAGGGCCATGGATGCAATACTAAATGACTTGAAACTGTCATGCATCCTGATGTACTTGGATGATAATAATGTGTTTAGTAGGACGTTTGCTGACCATTTGCACCACTTAAGGAAGTGTCCAAGAGACTTTCTGTGGCCAACCTGAAGATTAAGCTGAGGAAGTTTTACTTCTTCAAGAAAGAGTTGGAATATCTTGGATTTATGATCAACTCTAGTGGACTGCAGCTGCAAGCCCAGAAGATCAAAGCCATAGAGCGAATGGCTGAGCCAAAGAGTGTCCAAGTTATCCAAGTGTTTCTTGGAATGATCAGATACTATAGAAGATTTATTTGAATTTTTCAAGAATCGCCGATTCCATATTCCATCTGTTGAAGGATCCAAAAAAGGATTTTTTTAAGATGAAGAAGCCCAGAAATCCTTCGATGAGTTAATCCAGTACTTTATGAATTCTTTTATTTTTAAATATCCAACTTTTGATTGAGAATTTGTAATATAAACTGATGCTTTATTGTCAATGATTGACGCCATATTGAGCCAAGTAGATGAACTTGGGGACAAACATCTGATGGCGTATGTGAGCTGGAAACTCTCAGCCACTGAGAGTAATTACACTGTAACTGAGTGAATGCCTTGCAGTCATCTACACCTGTAAACAGTGTTGGGTGTACAACCATGGAACACACTTTAAAGTGGTGATAGACCACTCCTCGTTGCATTGGCTGCACAATTTATAAGAACTGGAAGGACGACTGGCCTGATGGGCACTTGAGTTACAGGCTTACAATTATGTGATAGTCCCCTGAGCGGGGGCTTCTCATCAGAATGCATAGGACTTATTGCGGTTACCAATGGTCCAGATGGTATACCAGCAGGCGGATGAGCTATTCCTGAGAATGGTTGATAGAGAAATCGGAAATGAGCCCCAAGAAATCCAAGATTTGCTTTGAAAAGCGATGGAAAACACTGAGACCATGGATGTACAAGACTTCAAAATAATTAATAGGAAGCTATTACTATTTCCAAAGCTGTCAGAATGAGCAGCTATTGTTCAAGCTGCTCATAAGGTTTTTGGGCATGGAGGCTTGAGAAAAACAACTGATCATATTTGACAGTACTACTGGGAGTCTATCAACTATGATGTCGCAGACTATCTGGCTTGATGTGTGGAGTGCCAGTTGCACAAGCCACATAAGAATTTTACTGGATACTGACTGGTACAACATAAATTTACTTGTCATATGGTTTCCATCAATGTGATGGTACTGCTGATGATAAGCACAGGGGGAGTCAGGTAAATGATAGTTGCAATCAATTGTCTATTGAGATGGGTCAAGAAGAAGGCCCTAAACAGAGTAGATGCTACCAGTACTGCAAAGTTAATCCTAGAACAAGTAGTATACTGACATGGATGCCCGCAGGTCATGCTGAGTGACAATGGGACAAATTTCATGTCTCATTTTATCCCATGATTAAATGAAATGATGGGTATCTGAGGAGTCGTTTCTGTACCCTACCAGCTGGAGATGAACAGACTGGTAGAACAAGTTAATGAAATACTGGCTGCGACGCTGAGGAAGCTGGTTGAAGGAAGAACTTCTACGTGAGGAACAAAACTGAGTTCAGTGACGTTTGCCTACAATATCAGTCATCATACAGCAATGGGAAAACGCCATTTGAGTTAATATATGGAAGGAAGGCTGCGTTGCCACCAAGTTTATATTTGGTATTGGTTTAACATTGGGGATGAGGGCCAAGCAGTACCTGAACTGATTGACAAATATCCTTATTGAAATGCAATTGCAAGCATTCAATATGACTTTGAAGAAAAGGATTTGAGCGAAAATGATGGATAATAAGAACTGACTGGCCTTAGCAGAATACTGAATAGGCAAAAGAGTTGCCCATTGTAATATTCATAATTTCAGGAGATGAAACAAGTTGGATGCATTGTGGTTGGGTCCATTCAAGGTTATTGCCAAGATGGCGATGGACGCCTACTCCATCAAGAACCTCTTGGATGGAAGGATAGTAAATCAAGTCCATGCTGAGTATTTAGAGCAATTTTCTATGAAAAAATATAATTAAAAAAGAGTTCCTGAAAAACCACTGAACAGTTAAGTTAGTTATGTCCTAATGATTTGGTTAAGTCCAAAAAAAGGACCGCTGAACCAAATTAGATGGTTAAGTCTTAAAAAAATAAGACCTCTGAGCTATAGAAAACTAGAAGGTTTAAGTATACCTAGGTTTCAGTCTGAGAAAATAAATAAAAATATGGACTGCTGAACCAAAAAAAGGTCAAGTACAAGGAAAAAAGAAGAAAAAAATAAAAGATTAAAAAAAAATTTTTAAAAATGCATAGAAAAAATGATTTTTTTATAATTCTTAATTTTAATTGTTCTTCATTTGGGGATGATTCTGTCTATGTCGCCTCTTGGGGAGGGAGGATGGATTTCAGTAGGAGTAAACAACCCATTAAAATCTATGTGAGATCAGATGCTAGCGAGTGCTAGAACTACATGAATCTAAGTTCATTGAGTGGACGCAGATCCCTGAGAGAAAGTGACTAGGGGAAGAGAAATAGAGGTTTTGGAAGATGCCAAACGCAATACCCTTGAGCAGGAAGGGAAACAACAGTACAAGAAGAGGCAGTCGCTGATAAACCCCAAGTAATCCCAATATGGTACCAAAGCTGGAAGATTGGTCTTGAGCGCTTGCCAATGGGCTTCATCAAAAACAATGGACATATGGGCTGTCATTGAGCAAAGGATACTAGGCGGAGGTTGCCAAATCATGTCCCCTATAAAGCCATCAATGGAAGTTACCAATAGGATGTGCAGAAATGAGATAGTCATGCAAGGAGAAAATGGCATCTGCAGGCGATGACTACAAATTTCTTAGAAGTTGAAGCAGAATTAGAAATGGAAGCCAGGAGATTCTGGAAGCTTCATGGCCCAACTTTGAAGAATTTGGATGGCAAAGCGAAGAGCATAGGCTGCAACATCTCAATCTAGGATGTTTTCAAGATCAGAAGAGATCAGAGCTATGGACTAAGCCTTGGTGACTTGGGCCCTAATTCTGCATAAAGGAGTTTAAAATGTACGCTGTTGCCAATGGCTAGTTCAGTGGCCAAGACAGCTGGCTTGTAATATTGACCAAGTCAGAAGAGGAACTCCAGAAGAAAGTCTGATCAGGTGATGAATGAGCGATTGAGAGTGGAGGACATTGCTTCAGGAGGTTCAACAATGATAGGAGTATCTGTGAATGGAGTCAAATCCAGGAGAGTTTTGAAATCTATTTCAGGAATCAATGACAGAGGAAGGATTGTTCACGAGTCATTCAAGGCAATCGCTAACCTGGTTTTGTTGAGGTTGGTTACCATTTCTGATAAGTCCACAGAAAGACTGGCTTCTGGTATTTGACTTGGAGTATGAGTCCTTGAAGGACCATTGAAGAGGTTCCAGTGCTCAGATCTACTCATCAGTTGGAAGAGCCAAAGGTCTTTACTAGACAAGCTATTGAGCTGCTGTTGGTACCGAGACTCAGAACTTCACATATGAGCTGGACAGGAGAGGGATGTCAGAATTTTATGATATTCAATATTATGCACTCTGAAATCAATTAAGCTCTAATTTTGGAGAAATTAATCTCAAAATTAATAGTATAAAATCTCCAAGAGAAGAATTAGGAATGACTTGAGCCAAGAGGTTATTATGAGAAAATAACAAGGGTGAACATAAATGAGCATTCTTAATTGCGCCACAAAAAAACGTTGATGGCAAGAATCTTCTGTCAAGGATGAGGAGGAGATCAGGAAATTGAGGACGCTGGACCAAGATTCCTGAATATGACAGTGGGTTATATGCCCTGACAGGGGGAAAAACGGATCCCAGGATTAATATCATTATGAGTAAATTGATCAGCCCAGCACAACAGAAGTTCATGGGAACCATGCTCTGAGTAGGTAGTAGCGAGGAGGAAGAGGAAGAGAGCTGCACGCTGAAGGTCACCCTGAGAAGCGTTAAGTACTGATTTATTAAACTCAACTTGAACAAATGAAGTATTTGACTGTATGAAGCCGTGTTCTCCTTGCCCAATCCTTTTTTGCTGGAAATCTAGGCAAGAGGGGGATGTGTTAAGATTTTTGTCATATTCCCAGCCGACTAGATTACCATGGATCACTAGGGGTAAATTCCTTAAAGTGAGGCGAAGTGGATATTGGTTGACCCTGATTTTGGGTACCAATGTTCAGGGGATTTTAGGTTATTCGCCTGGGTCAGATCCATTGAGGATCAATCCAGATGAATGCTTAAGATCTCATTGGGCAGAGTTGCCAACGAAATAGAGGCATCTGGTAGTTGATTGATGATTAACTATCAGGTGTTCTGATTGGGATCAGACTGGGTTTCATCACTGACTGATTGGAAAATTAAGGATTAAGTTGTGAGGCAAGTGATGCCGCCTACAACTAGCAAATTGATAAGTTGGTTTGCAATCTTCCTTAATGGATAACAAGTCCCATTAACTAAGAAGGTCAGTTTTTAAATATGGTTGGTTCGCTGGTATTGAGAGAAAAACGTTAGGGACAAGTTTTCTGGCTCTTTACATTTTAGGTCTCAAGGATGCCCAATGACAGAATCCTAGCCAGGATGGGGAAGACCATCACTGATGAGACGAGGATGGGTGATTCAATGGCAACGGCTGCTGTTTCATCGAAGAGGTGCCAACTGAGGGTTGGGCGCTGAATTCCCCACTATAAAACCCCTAAGAATTCACTTAAAAAACATTAATTGCCAGAACATTAATTATCAGAGTACAATCTTAGTATAATTTATCATAATCTATTTTGAGTTCTATTCTTTTCTCAGGGAGAAATTGCTTTGTGCTCGAATTGGGATACTATTCAGGATAAAGAGTAAGGATCTGAGCGAGGATCCAGAGAAGAGAAGCTAAATTGAATCGAGGATTGCTGCCAACTTTGAGTCACTGAGAAAAACCGTAAACAGTGTTCTGAGCGTGTACTGAGTTAGATGGTACCAGGGAATGAATCCCTATTGAAGATATCCTAAGTAATGTGAGAGGAGATACTGGAGAAGCGTTGGGCCAACTTCTAGTACTTTACTTCAACTATGGGAATTAGTCTCCATAATATAATTATTTTTATTTAACCGAGATAAGCTGACCAGGGGACAGACATTACCGAATATATGTGAAACTAAGAGAATAACTAAGAAATATAAAAATTGGGCACCCCAGGGTACTCAAGTTACCCCTGTTGCCAGCGGGACTGCCAGGTATGGGGGTTGGTGCACTACTCCGAGGGGGTTTCCCCTGCTATGGAGCAGGTGTGAAGGAAAGGGTCTGTGTGGAGGAACCAGAGCGGGAACCATGATTCTATAAGCGCTTTTTGTCTTGGTCTCATATATCCATAGAGCCAGGCTTGGAAGTGCTCTAGTAAGTGGACATGGAATCTGTTAATAATCCCATGAATGGTTGGGACCGTGCCCTTGAACGCATCTAACGCAATTGTGTGTATTGTCCACATTGCAATGGGTATTATTAGGGAGCGTAGGGTAGATGGGATTGGTGACTCGATCTGGAGCGCGAAGATACTTTTTGATATTGAGAATTCCTGTTCGTTTTGAATCTTGAGCAGGCGTGCGACTTCCTACCATATAGCTTTGGTTGGGGGGCATGTTTCTAGGTGGTGATGTAGGGATCCCTCCCCTCCACATACTGCACATGTTTTGTGGAGGGAGTTGGAGCGGTCCGCCATCCTATAGGTCCTTCTCAAATAGCGCCAGGCGTTTGCTCTTATCCTTGGCTGTAAGAGTGGGTGGTGTGTCATTTTCCACATTGCTTTCTGTGTGGTTAAATCATAGGGAATGTCCAGCATATCTAGGTATTCTATCCTAGCTATGCTTGGGGTTGTTGCGAGCATATCCCTCTGGGGGTGGTTTTCTGGGTTTCTTAATTTGAATTGGGGGCTGGGTCATCCCCTTCCCTGTATAGTACCCATGTTCTCTATGGTCCATCCCATATGGCGGATAGTTTGGAGGATATGTTTGAAATGAGGGGAGGTTCCATGCGGACCCATTGCAGTAGGGTGCTTGCCAAGGTATGAAAGTAGTCTGGGTGGACTATGTGGGTTTAATTTGAGCGCCTGTGCAAAGTTAGTCCTTGCTGCTCTGGACCAATGTTGTTGCGGGAGGTCTGGAGCAAGGATTTCCTTTATCCAGGTACCTAGGATGTGATTGGCATAGCTCAAAATCTATTAGTCCTATGCCTCCGCTTGAGCGTGGGCCAAATAGTGTTTCCATCCGTATAGGAGGGTGAGAGCCAGGCCACAGCCAGCCCTGGATAAGCGCGCGAATTGAGGTTATAAAGGTAGGTGAGAAGGCTACGCATGGGCCTGGTACCACAGTATTGGGAGGATGAGCGAGTTAGCAATTGTAACTCGTCCTGTTAGTCCTGGGGTTCTTCCTTTGAGGGAGGCTACGCGTTTGGATACCCGTTGTAACAGGTTACTTTCCATTGTCTCATTAGCATATCCCCCTGATTCTAGCCAGATTCCAAGGTGTCAGACAGGAGTGGTGGTGGGAGGTGTTGCAAAGGGTAAGATAATTGGGTTTTTTCTTTGAGTGTTGGTGTGAGGTTCCGATGTTGTGGCCTAATTGTTTGTGTATTTGCCTAAGAGAATGATTTCTGTCTTCCTTTTGTTGAGCGATGCATTGCTCACCTTGGAGTATTCCTCTAGAGTGTGTTCTAGCTGTCGGGCATCTTCATTGTTTGCTATACCTGCTACGCGGTCATCTGCAAAGGCCAGTATCTTGACTGTTGGTTATCCTTGTACGGTTATCCCCACGAGATGTGAGTCGTTACTTGGAGGAGCGGGTCAAAGCTGAAATTGTATAGCAGTGGGCTGAGGGGATCCCCTTGTTTGAGCCCTCTGTGTGGTTTGATATTGTTTGTTAGGAATCCAGGGCCGCATACAGCCATGGTTGCAGATTCTGTTAGGAGCATCGCCCATTTTATGAATCTTGGTGGGAGTTTGAAGGCATGTAGACATTCTTTTAGGTATGGCCAACTAACACGGTCATACGCCTTTTCCTGATCCAAGAAGACCAGGGCACCAGTTGATTTGGATTGGCAAATGTTTGCAACAGGGTGTATGTTGTTCCAGATTGAACGCCCTGGTATAAACCCAAACTGGTTGGGTGATAGGGCGTCAAATGCAATTGCGCCTAATCTAGCTGCTAGAATTTTGTTAGAATTTTTGTGTCAGCGTTGGAGAGTGCAATTGGGAGCCAGTTGGCCAGGTCCAACTTGTCACCCTTTTTATACAGGGTTATAACGTAGGATTCATGGCCTCCTGGTAATAGGCGTGTTTCCAACAAACTCTGGTTCATTGACGCCAAAAGGAGGGGGCGATTTGTTAAAAATATTTTTTGTAAAATCCTTAGGGTATCCTATCAGGCCCTGGGCATTTCCTATGTGGTGCACCATGAATTGTTTCCCAAAGCTCCTCCCGTGTAATAAGGGATAGTATATTGTAATTTGGTGGTGTACTTTGTATCTTGGCAGTTTGAATAAATTTTTTAATTTTTTGTGGATCTGTTGGCATATCGCAATATAATTTGCTGTAATAGCTGTGTACTTCCGCCTTGACCTCCTCAGGGTCAGTTGCCACAATGCCGATGGTCTTGCGGACCTGTGTGCACGTGGTCTGGTTTCTGTGGGAGTGGAATTTGCGGAAAAAGTATGTCAAACAGGTTTCGCCTTCCTTTATATAACTTACCTTTGTTCGATACTTTGATTCTGTGTTGGTATTTGAAGATGAGATTGTTGAGTCAGGCTGAAATTTCTGCCCATTTGCGTCCCCAATTAGGGCTATAGCCAGATCTCAGAGTATTTATTTCCAGGTGGTCTAGTTCTGCCAAGGTACGCTTGATTGTGGCTGTGTCCGCGGTGTACTTGTGTGATGCAATATGTCAGGTTTTGTTGATTAAATCTTTATATAAAAATTTCTCATGTTCTGATGGAATCCAAAGTGAATGATGCTGTGAATTCTGGGTTTGTAGCCTTGTTTTCAACCCAGTCAGATATCTCAGGAAATTTTATATTTTCTGGGTGAAGCTTTCTCCAAAGTGACACCTGTGTGTGGTATTGGGTTGGCGCTAACTGAACCATAACTAATCGGTGATCAGAAAAATTGATCTTTTTTATTTGTAAATTTGGAGATTCTTGAGTGGTGGGATTGTGGGATGAGGATGTGGTCAATATGACTCATTGATATGAGCAGTCCCTCACATATGTTGGGTCTTGTCATATGGGGAAGGATTGGTGAATTGGGGGGAAGAGCATCCTGTAAGCCAAGAGATGCCTTCATTGTGCGTAATTCAATGTGTCCAGGTGGGTATCCCTGGGATTAGGCCATTGATCCGTATTGGGGTTATCCCAGCAGTTGATATCGCCTAACATAATGGTATCTGGTGGGAGGGTGAGAGTAGGAATGTTTTTAAAAATTGTTTTCTCTCAGTTGCAGTGCATGGTGCATAGACACATGTTAACGAAATTATTTCATCTTGGCATGTGATTGTTGCTACCAGACTCGACCATGCAAGTGTGATGATGAATTTGTAATTTTAAATTTTTTGTTGTTTTGGACTATCACCCCACAGTGAGATGTCCATACTGATTGTGATGGTGCGACCCTGGTTGACCAGGATTCTTCTTCCCCTTGTAAGCAGTGGGTTTCTTGGATGGCCAAGATGTCTACAAGAGGTTTTCTCAGGAATGCCAGCTTTTTGGCTTGGGACGTATGAGCCCTGGCTCCCACAATATTTAACATCCCTATTGACACTGAGGTGCCCGCGGCGCCTCCAGGAGCGGTTGGGAGGACCCTCTGGTCCTATCCCACCGCAGCTCATTTTGGCCATGCTCCGCATCTGTACTCCAACTCTTTCACTGCCATTGTTGGTTACCTTGATCTGACCCAATGATTCAAGGGAATTGCATTTTTTTTTGCATTTGCATCAACTTTTCCTGCACAGGTCTCATGTTGATTTGATGCGGGTTGTTAATTGGATTTTATATTTTTGAGGTTCAACTTTTTTGCATTGTGCACCGCATTTTCACCCAAATTGTGCGATTGCATTGTTCCTCAGTATGTGCATGACTGATGACGCTTTGTGGCTCAGTCTGGTTACTGTGAAAATTTTCTGACCTGGTCATATTGTTCTGATTGGTTGGTTTGGTGAATATCCAAAATATCCTCCCAAATTTGTCCGTGGTTAATGGCAGATTCCGCGTGTGCCGCCGCTTCAGCAGCTGCTCTCTTGAGGGCTTTTTGTGCTGCTTTACGCTGTTTACTTGTAACTGGGTCCACGATGGAGTATAGTCCATCTTCACCCCAGCGGAACGGGTGGTGGCCATCAGTCATTTTGGCGAAGTTTTTTCATTATCTTCGTCCATAGCTTCTTCACAAAAATCATTTTCCATTAAGCCCTCTTATACAGGGCATGCATGTTCCTTGTGGCCCAGTGAGCCACAGTGGTTGCAAATGGGTGGTGCGCATTCTGGTGTAACTCAGAATGCAGCTGACTGGCCCCCATCTGCAAAGTGAAATTCTGCTACGCGGGGAACCCCATAATATAATTAAATTTATTGCGGGGAAGGCCAACCATGGTACGGACACTTCTGAATATGACTCAGGAAAGATAAACTTAGTACCAGGGGGGCACCCCAGAGAAGCGATGCTATCTCTTGTTGCCAGCGGGAACGCCACTTATGGGGAAGGGGAGGGAACGTGTGAAGGGGCCGTAGCCACTATTGAGCACGTGTGAAGAAAGGGGTCTGATTTGATGAACCAGACTGGGAACCAGGAGGAGACCAGCTGTCAGCGACGCGGTGGGAGATATCCAAACATCCACACTTGAAAGTGGTCCACCAAATGAGACCGGAATCTGTGGACAGCTTCTGGGAGGGGGATGGAGCCAGTGATGGCATCCAAGACAATCGTGTGGATAGTCCACATGGCGATTGCAACCACCAGAGCACGGAGGGAGGGCGGAAGGGGGAGGCCATTGATGAAGCAAACATATCTCTTGACAGACTGAAGGGATGCGTTTGATCCTGGCCTAGCAGATGTTAAACTTCGCGACATATCACTTTAGAGGTGGGGCACTTCTCCAGGCGGTGGAACAGCGTTCCATACTGGCCACACATGACACAGGATGAGTGTAAAGCGTTAGAGCGCTCAGCTGTACGATACACCCACCTCAGGCAGCGCCACACATGGGAGCGGACTTGAGGCTGCAACAGAGGATGGTGTGCATATTTCCAGATAGTCTTTTGGGTCTCAGTGGAATAAGGGATGTCCATCATGTCCAGGTAGTCCACCCTGGATAGTACTTGGGGTCGAATGAGGATCACGCCATCATGGATGGGTAGCCCCTGTACCTCTTGTGTGAACTGAGGAGAGGGTCAGCCTCTTCGGGTTGTATGTCCACTAATACAAATTCTCCACTATGCGCTTCGCATGGAGAGTAGGATTCGTTTGTAGTGGGTTTTAATCCCGTGAGGACCTGTGGCCGATGTGTGTGATGCGAGGTATTTCATCAGGGAGTGGGGGTTTGATGGATTGTTGAGGCCCAAGGCTCAGGAAAAGTTGGAGCAGGCCGCATGGGACCAGTGTTGGGATGGGAGTGTAGGAGCGGTGATGGCCGCGATCCAGGTGCCCAGGATCTTGGCAGCATGGGCTTTGAAGTCAGGCAGGACCATGCCACCTTGATGATGAGGGCCAAACATGACCTCTAGCTGTACTGGTGGAGGGCGGCCTGACCAAAGCCATCCTTGCAGCAGAGCATACAGGGATTTGAAATAGCTTGGGGAGAAGGGGATGGCGTGGGCTCCGAACCAGACTTTGGATAGGAGCATAGAGTTGGCAAGAACAACTCTGCCAGTGAGGGTAGTAGGGTGGGCTCTGAGAGAGGCGATTCGCTTCATCACGTTGTCCAGTATACGGCACTCCATTACTGCTGATTCATATCCGCCTACCTCCATCCACACGCCCATATGGCGCACCGGTCCTATGGTAGGATGTGGCATGAAGGGGAGCACCAGTGGAGCGGTGTGTGTTGAGTTAGTAAGGCGTGGACGTTGGCGAGCAGATGGGCCGGGTTGGGAACTACTTGCTGGGGCCCAGCAGTTCTGAAACTGACCAAGGAGGATGATTTCGGTTTTGGAGGCGTTCAGTGTCACGTTGCTTACCTGGGAATATTCCTGGATGAGGGCTTCAAGCGCGCGTGCATCTTTGTTAACAGACACCCCCACCACGCAATCATCTGCAAATGCCATCATCTTGACTGGGGTTTGGCCTGGCACATGGACCCCAGTGAGGTGGGCATTCACATTTCGCAGTGGTGGGTCAAGGCTGAAGTTGTATAAGAGTGGGCTGAGAGGGTCCCCTTGTCACAGGCCCCTTTGAGGGTGGACTACTTCCCTTAGGAAGCCTGGGCCATGCACTGCCATTGTCGCAGATTCTGTGAGCAGCATCACCCAGTTTATGAAGTGGGGGGTAGGCGGAATTGATGGAGGCAGGCCCTAAGGTATTCCCAGTTTACTCTATCATAGGCCTTTTGTTGGTCCAAGAATACAAGTGCCCCAGAGGCTGTGGACTGACACACATTAGCCACAGAGTGCACGTTATCCCAAATCGACCTTCTGGGGATGAAACCGAATTGTTCTGGGGAGATGGTGGCAGATGCTACAGTCCCTAAACGGTTAGCCATGATTTTTGTTAAAATTTTGGTGTCTGTGTTTGTTAGAGAAATGGGGCGCCAGTTGGCTAAGTCAAGCTTATCCCCTTTCTTGAAGAGTGTGACAGTAAAGGCCTCATGTCCTCCTGGTAGGAGGCGCGTTTCCAACAGGCTTTGGTTGAGTGAGGCTAGCAGCAATGGGGATATATATTTGAAATCTTTTTTGTAGAACTCATATGGAATGCCATCTGGGCCTGGGCATTTTTGGTTTGGTGCACCGCGAATGGCTGTCCATAATTCGTTTGGTGTAATTAAATTCAATATTTCTGGGTATCAGAAAATGGTATGGATATGAGCTTGGTCGAGAAATTCTGCCATTTTGGCCGGCTTAATTGGTTCAGCTTGGTATAACTTGGAGTAATATCTTTGCATTTCGATTGCCACTTTGGCCGGTGTGTCCATAATGGAATTATCCGATCTTTGTACCTGTGTGCAGGCCACACTCTGGCATGGTGCAAAAAATTTTTTAAAGAAGTATGCGGTGCACTTGTCGCCTTTAGTGATGCGTGTGGCCCTATATTGGACACAAATCTGATGTTTGTATTGCCTTTCAAGTGCGTTGAGGTGGGTGGCTGCCTCCGCCCACTTCCGGCTTCATGCAGGGCTGTATCCTGTGGCTGGAATGTTGGACTCCAAGTGGGCCAATTCTGCCAGCGCATGCGAGATAACCGCCAATGTGGCTCATGAGCATCTGGAGGAGAGATGGCGATAGTGGCGGATGGTGTCCTCTTTGAAAGTTGCCCATGTGGAAATGGGGTCCACACAAAATGGTGCAACAAACGATTTCGCCAAAGTTGCCTCTTCCATTCACATGGAAAATCCTGGTGATGCGAGCCTGGGGGGGGTGGATTTTGCACCAATGTGGGGCCTTTGCAACTGTGATGGGTAAGTGGTATGTTATTGAGACCAGTCGGTGGTCAGAGAATTCCATTTTTGTTGTTTTGAAGTAGGAGATGTGGGGTTGGAATTTTGCCAGCATTAGAATAAGGTTGATGCGGGTCATAGACCTTAATTGGCCATTTTGGATGTGGGTACACGTCATGTTTTCGAGCAGTGGGGCATGTTGCGGCAGCGCATCCATTAACCCAAGGGTGGCTTTTAGAACGCGTAGTTCTATGTGACCCTGTGGGGCGTGGGGTGAGGGCGGCCACCAGTCCAATGGTGAGGTTAGCCAACAGTTCATGTCACCAACTAGGAAAGAATTGGGGGTAGCGGGAGGGATTTGACCAATGAGAAAAATTCCTGATGCTCATGTGAACTGTTTGGGGCATAGATATTGATGATTGTGTGTGCAACGTCAGCCCACAAGAAGGTGACAATGAGCACTCAGCCATTTAGGAATGTCTCTGAGGATGTGAATTTGAAAAAATTATTTTTCTGAATTAGCACCCCACAGTGCTTCGACCAAAAGGATAGGGATGGTAGGAGCATTGTTTTCCAAGCTTCCTCAGAACCTCGTGGACAGTGGGACTCCTGGATGGCCAGGATATCCACGGGTAAATTGTTTTGTAAAAAACTCAGTTTCCTAACCCAGGATGGGGAGGCCTTGAGTCTGGCAATATTCAGTGTACCTAGAGTGAAGGTTTCCCCCATCACACCTTAGGTGTGAGGGGGTAGGCCCCGGGCCCACCAGCCTCTTCCAGGTCCCCACGGGCTTTCACAGCAGCGCAGGTGTTAGCAGCAACGCTATCAGGGTTTTTGTTAATTTTTGTGGAAAGAGTTGCATTGGCTTTGGCCTTCACCTTTTGTTTTCCTGACATCGGACAAATTTTTTGCGGTGCAGATAAGTTTGGTGCACCATCGAGCGGGGCAAAAAAATCTTCGTTGGGATAGGTCCCAAGTTGGTTTTGACTGGAGCTTGGGTGCAGCGATTGGGTGAGATCAAATCTCCCATCGGATCCTCAGATTGAGTGGCCCACTCAGCATGGGCCTCCCAATCTGATTGGGTGATGGATTCCTGAGTTGCTTCCGCTGCGAAGGTCTCCATGTCCTCCTGGTGTTGTGAGTGTGGGATGGTGGTGGTGGCCTTGGCCGCTTCCTTGGCTGTGGCCCTATGGGCCTGCTTGGCCTTCTTCCGCTCCTGCAGGGAGAGGGGCTTTACCAATAGGTAGCAGCCTTGTGCTCCCCACGGGAAAGCCTCCTTGGTGCTTGCAGTTGGTTCGTAGTGCGCCTCTCCACTGGCCATGGCTGCTGAGGGGTGCTCTTGGAATGTTACACCCTCCTTGATGGGGCATGCATGTGCCTTATGGCTGAACGTGTCACAGTGGGTGCAAATGGGGGGCGCGCTGTCCACGGTTACCTGGAATGGGTGGGTGGTATGCCCTGCGATGTCAATAAAGGTGGAGTGCAGGATCTGGGTTAGGTCCTTCGCGATCTCCTCAGTTGGGGTCAGAACTGCAATGGCTTTGCCGGTGCACAGGTGTGGCATCAGCATGAAACGTTGCATTTCAAAAGATTTTATTTCGCCGTATATGGCGAGACCATCTTTCAGGTGTTGCTCCAAAATGTCACATTTTACCATAGTAGGCAAAAAGTCAAACGTGAGGAAAATTTGGTTTGATTTTGTCCATCTGGTGCATTTGGTTTCAATGACCCATTGCCCTTCGGGGAGGTTGACCACTATGCGCACCACTGCAGCCTTGTCTGCTGCTATTTTGCTTTCAAAACCTAGGTCCAGCCAACCGCGCGACATGGAGTGAGGTGCAACGTACACCGCAGTCGGGAAAATTTTGTGTACATCTTCACAAAATTTTTCCCATAAGGCCATTTTTTGGATGTCCAGATACACACAGACTCCAAATTCCACCGACGAAAGTGGTTGGGAGTGTGGCGTGTTGATGTACTGGTTGCATCGCGCTTGCCAAGTGAGTATTTTTGGGGAAATAGTGACCACCAGTTTTTATATTTTTTTTTCTATTCCGCCAGTTTCTCCGGGGTGTTTTTGAATGTTAGAGGCCGCGGGCCTTCCACCTGCTCCCCTTGCCTTGCTTGCCCAACTGCTCCCAGACATGGGCGCAGACTAATCTCCTCTATGAGATTATCAAACTAGATTTAGTCTTGAATTGAATAGGTTGCAAAAGTGTTTGCAACGAGAAATAAAAGTCTCTCCATAATATAATTAAACAAAGACATTTCACTATCATACAACGCGGTGAATTGCACAACAAATAACCTGTTCAGTTAATCATTTATAGAGGTTTTTAGCCAAGAATAATAAGAAAACCTACAAATTTTAAAAAGTATGTTAAACCATGAAAGCAACGGATGTGCTTAGTAGAGATGGATCAATCAATTTATACTATCCATTACGCCATTAAAGAGAAGCATGTGAAGCAACTACCCTCCATGGTCAGCGCGTAAGAAGGGCTTCTGCTGAGCGCTTTAAAAACCATGGAGATCAGACCAGGGGATCAACGCCAGATGAAACAATCAATAGCATAAATGTTTACCTTTAAAATCATGAAAGATTACAGTCACTCTGGAATCTGCAAAAAAGAACCAAGAGCTTTACCTGGATTTTATGATACCAACTACTCAGGAGTTAACTGACATATTAGGAAGTATTACAACTCAGCCAAATAAGAGTCAAGAAAAAAGATCATTGCACAAGCCCTACTGACCAGTTACAATGATTTGAGTCAGTAAACGCTATAGGGGACTTGACGAGCTTGGGTTTTGAGAAGTTACCTCCAAACAGCAGAATGAACTGGACAAGCTATTGACTGAGTTTATGGAGATCTTTAGCACTGGATCCAATGACTATAGACTCTACAATGGAGAGGTCCTCAAGATGAATACTAGTTCCGCTATACTATCCAAATTAAACCCTACTGCTCATTAGTAGAGGACCCATTATCACTCAAGAGCTTAATCAACTATATATGAAGAAGGGCTAATCAAACCGTCAAAGAGACTCTGGGCCTCTCCTTTGTTGCTTGTACGCAAAAAGGATGGAACGCTTTGAGTAGTCATGGACTAACGCCGTTTAAACGATATATGTAAGAAGGACTTTTACCCGCTCCCACACATTGATAATGCTTTGAAACTCCTGGTTGGCTTGAATAATTCTAAGTGATAAATCTGGCCAGCGGCTACTAGCAGATAAAGCACTCACCAGAAGACCTGGAGAAGTGCGCCATTATGAGTAGTCAGGGGGTGTTTGAGCCCACAAGGATGCTGCAGGGGCTCTGCAACGCACCTTCCACCTTCCAACGTGCAATGGATCAAATTTCTGGTGGCCTCAGGATGTTTAGCATGTTGATTTACCTCATCGACATACCATATTCAGTCAGCACAAGAGCATCTACAGCATCTCAGAGAGGTCATTACATGGCTGCAAGCATCCAATAGAAGTTAAAATGTAGCTAGTGCACCTTTCTCAAGAGAAATTTAAAGTTCCTTGGGCATAAGATCAGACCTAGTGGAATTAAGCCATAAGACGGAAGATGAAAACAATATTGACTATGGAGCCACCCAGGAGCATGAGGGATATCCAAATGTTCCTTGGAATGGTGGGATTTCAATGGCAATTCATCCCCCATTTTGGAGAGATGAAGGCACCCCTCAATTACTTACTCACCAAGGAAACGAAGTTTGAGTGGGGCTGGAAGAGGAGCAGGCCTTCACAAAGTTAAAAGCGAGATTGATAGAGATGCCAATCTTGGCTGACCCTGATTTCAACAAAAGTTCTACCTTTATGCTGACGCCAGTGAACTAGAACTTGGCGCAATAATGTCACAACTATAAAAAGATGGGGTGGATCAACTGATTGAGTATTATTACAAAATGGTCAGTAAAGCAAAGAACTACACGGTCACTGAAAGAGAAATTCTGGTGGTGATCTGAGCAGTCAAACACCTTTGATTTTACTAGTACATGGTACATTTTTGGGTAGTAACAGATCATGAGTTGCTTCTCTAGTTACAGAGCATAAAGGATCCTGACAGAAGCCTTTCCCACTGGGCCGTACTGCTTCAAGGCTATGATTTCAAAATTATACACTGAGACTGAGACAAACACTAAACGCTGATGACCTATTACAATTTCCAGTGTTCCATTTTACAAGCACCAGAGGATGAATTACTCTGCAACTTAACTGGGTTACCAAAGAGGCCTGGAAGGATAAAACAGCTGAAGTTAAAGGCGTCCTGAGAAGGTGTTCCAAAGATTCCTAGCATGTCAATAGAAACCTAAAGAAGAAGGATAAGGAAAAGTGGTACCCCTTTATTTGGCCCTGTGATTGAATGGAGTTTGTGATGGAGGCCCATAAGCACGTAGGCCATAGAAGATTTTAGAAAACGCTGGCAGAACTTAAAGAGCTATCTTACTGGGAGTGTATGTCTGAAGAAGAGCACCAAGTTTTAGAGTTGTTCATACGCTGTGCGAGTTTCCACCCACTAGAGAAGTTATTTGAGTTTACTCCAATACCACCTACAGCACCCTTCAGCTGTATCAATCGACGTGGTGAGACCCTTACTGACTGTATCTAGTAGATCAAAGTTAATCTTAGTAGCAATCAACTACTTCACCAAGTGGTTCAAAGCCTCCATGGTTAAGACATATAATGCAAACTCCACCTCTTGATTCATTTACAACTAAGTAATCACAAGTCACGGTTGCCCTCAGGATTTACTTTCAAACGATGGGAGGAATTTCTTCTCTGATATGGTATGAAAATTAATTATCTTTTGATAGTGAAACAGCAGTTCAAAACTCCTACACCACATCATCAAATGAAAGCTTTGAGCTAATCAATGGAACTTTGGGAGGTGTTTTGAAGAAAAATTTCCTCAATTAAAAATCAAAATGATATCATTTGCTGCCCTCAGCGTTGTTTCTTACTGGTTGAGCCCCAAGATGATTAGGATGTCCCCTTATAAAGCTTTGTATGGGAGATAAGCAGCGTTGTGGACTTTACTATCACCAATATTTGCACATGACTCGAAGATCTTCCATACAGAAGCTATTAGCAGGAGTCAGCTGACGAAATAATTAGGATTCAATTAAAAGCCCTAAACAATATAGAGGAAACTGTCCCCCATATTCAACAGGAGAGTCAGAGACAAAATAGCTACTATAGTTCAGCCTAGGGGATAAGTTTTGTTTTATCATTAATTAGGGATTATAGCCAGAGAAGGTACATGCCAACTGGACTGTGCCTGCTACTGCCTTGGAGAAGTGAGGAGCCAAATACTCTATCTAGGATGATGATTTGTAAAAATTTACTAGTTTGGGTTATTATCAGTTTTTATGTGTTTTTTATTATAGTGAACCCTAGGGAATTATATAGTAGGGGATTCAGCTGTCTAACCCTCGGTTGACACCTCTTCAATGAAATGGAAGCCATTGCCATTAAATCACCCATCCTCATCTTGGCAGCGATGGTCTTCCTCATCCTGGCTAGGATTCTGTCATTGGACATCCTCGAGACCTCAAATGGAAAGAGTCAGAAAACATGTCCCTAACGTTTTCTTCTCAATCCAAGCAAAACAACCATAATTGGCTTTTGACCTGCTTAGGTAATGGGACTTATTATCCATTATGGCAGGTCTTTACCAAACAATCAATTTACTAGTTGCAGGTGGCATCACTCGCCTCGCAACTCACCATTTATTCCCAATCAGTTGGTGATGAAACCTGAACAATCCAAATTGGTACACCTGATAGTTAATCACTATCAGATGCCCCTATTTCATCGGCCACTCCGCCTGATGAGATATTAGGTGTTCATCTGGATCAATCCACGATGGATATTACCAGATGAATATCCCAAAATCCCCTGAATGTAGTTCCTCTGAAATTTGGGCCAACTCATTTCTGATTCAATTCGCTTTAGGGAATAATCCCTAGCAACACCAGGTAATCTAGCAGGCTGGGAATATGGGCAAAAAGCCCAACACATACCCCTCCTGCCTAGATTTCCAGCAAGAAAAGGACTAGAGCATGAGAACACCGCTTTGGACACCTGGTCGAATACTTCATTGGTTCAAGTGGATTACACTCATCAATTCTCAACGCTGCTCAGGACGACCTTCAGTATATGGCATTCCTCCTCTTCCTCCTCACTACCGCCTACTCAGAGTGCGGTCCCCACGACCTTCTGTCATGCCAGGCTGATCGCTTTACTTGTAACAATAATATTCCCAGGATCCAGTTTTCCCCCATCAGGGGTATATGACCTGCTGTTATATTCAGGATTCTTGGTCCAGCGTCCTTGAATTCCTGATTCTCTCCTCATCCTAGACAGGAGACTCTTGCCATCAATGTTCCTTTTGCGGCTTGATTAAGAATACTTATTTCTATTCATCCTCATTATTTTGCTCATAACCTCTTTGTTGTAAGTCATTCTTAATTCTTCCCTCAGAAAGCTTATCTCATCAATTTTGAGATTAATTTCCCCAAAATTGGAGCCTAATGGATTATAGAGTGCATAATGTCAACTTCTATATAAGTCTGACATCCCCCCTCTAGTCCTGCTCATATGTCAAACTCAGAATCTCGCTACCAGCAGCTCCTTAACAGTCTGTCAGATCCGGACCTCCGCCTCTTACAGCAGATGAGTTGGGATGCTTGATGGAACCTCTTCTATGGTCCTTCCAGGACTCATACGCCTAGTCTGGTGCAAGCGTCTAGTCCTTCCGTCAAATTACCAGAAATGGTAACTAATCCCTCTGAAACCAGGCTGGCCATCATTTCAAACAACTCTCAGCCGACTCTTCCTTTGCAGTCAATTCCTGAGTTGGACTTCAAAACCCTCCTGGATTTGGCTCCTTTTGCTGATGCTCCAAACATCATCATCAATGCTCTGGAGATCATGCTGGTCGCTTTGGATCATTCATTCTTGGCCAGGTTGGACTTGCTCCCTGAGTTCCTTTTCTGACTCAGTCAATTCTACAGACCCACTGTGCTGGTTTCTGAGCTTTCAATCAGGAATAGCATACACTTCAAGCTCCCCTATGCTGAACTCCAGGTGCAAGTCACCGAGGCGTTGACATCAGTGCTGAATCCCTCTGATCTGGACAACCTTCTGATCGGGATACTGCCACTTATGCTCCCCACTTTGCTGGCCAAGTTCTTCGAAGTTGGTTGACAGAGCTTCCAGCCTCACCCAGGTTCCACTGTTCATTCAGCTTTAGCTTCTGAGAAGCCCATAGTCATTGCTTGCAGGATGCAATCTGCTCCCTGCATGACTATCTTTTCTTTGGCGTTTCCCATCAGTACCTTCCACTGATTGCATTAATTGGGGGCATGATTCGATAACCCCCATCAAGTATTTCTTCTTCATTGCCAACTCACATGTCCAGTGTCCCTGATGAAGCCTGTCGTCAGGCGCTTAAGACAAATCTTCCAGCTCCAGTGCCTTATCAGGATTACTTGGGGTTATTCGCCAATTGCTTCTTCCTCTATTGCTGTTTTCCTCCCCACTCCAGGGTTTTGCAATTGGCTTCTTCTGACATAGCAATTTCCCTTCCCCTAGTCGCGTTTTCTCAGGGCTAGACATCCGCTCAATGAACGTGGTTTCATGTAGGTCTTGCCCTTGCAAGTGTCTGATCGCATATCAATTTTGATGGGCTATTCCTTCCTACCGTGATCCATCCTCCCTCCCCCAAGAGGCGACATAGGTGGAATCATCCCCATACTGAGGATGACCAATAGAAATAAAAATTATAAAAAAAATTGTCAGCTTCTTTTCTATACATATAAAATTCTGTTTTCCAAACTCTTTTATCAATTTTTTATTTTTATTCTCTCTTTTTTTTTCTATGAGACTTACCTTGTTTTGGTTCAGAGGTCCATCTTTTCCCCCAAACTGGGTCCTGGGCACTTAAACCTACCAGTTTTCTATGGTTCAGAGGTCCTGTTTTGGACTTAACCATCTAGATTGGTTCAGAGGTCCTTTTTTGGACTTGACCTAATCATCAGGACATGACCAACTTAATGGTTCATCAGTCCTTTGGGAACTCTTTTATTTTTTTCTTTGATCCAACACTTTATATACTTAGCGTGGACTTGATTTACTACTCTTCCATCCAAGAGATTCTTGATGGAGTAAGCATCAGTCACCATCTTGGCAATTACTTCAAATAAACCCAACCACAACACATCCAATTTGTTTCTTCATCTGAAACCATGTGTATTGCAAAAGGTGACTCTTTCCCCCATTAGATACTCTTTCAATGCCAGTCAGTTCTTATCATCCATCAATTTTGCTTGTATCCTTTTCTTCAAGGTTGTATCAAATGCTTACAATTGCATATCATTCAGGATACTCATCAGTTGGTTCAAGTATTGTTTGGTACTCATCCCCAATGTACGTTCTACTACTGTTGAGTAATTGACTGGACCTAATCGTCGGATATTTGATAGGGACATAATAAGGTTAGCTGTTTAGAAACTTATTATGGATCATATCAGATATTAGTAATTATGGACCAGGCATATTCTAAGCTTATGCAAAGCTTAGAATTTGCAGCCTAGCGACTTCACTTAATTATATTTGACTATGATGACATGGGCCTGAGGGCTTTGTTGGTTAAGTCAAACTTAAATTTAAGCTTTGATTTAATGACTAGGGCACGTGGGCTTTGTTAGTCTATGTCAAAATTAGTTCATAATGTCAGTCAAGTTTTCGATCAAATCAATTACTAATTAGTGATATGAATCACCTTGGTATGTGCTGCCAATCGCACGTGAAAGTGAATTGGTTCAGCTATTTTGAAGTTATGACGAAAAGCCATTTCAAGGATGATGATGGTGTTTACTCTGACTCTGAGGCTGAGCATGATACCCTGAGTTGAAGTATTTGTAGATGTCATTACAAACTTTTTATGTGGCCAAGGGTCACTGAAAAATAAGGCGTCATGGGTAAGATGTGGTTAACATTGGACCCTATAAATAACTTTTTTACACTAATAAAATATCCTTTCACTACTGGATTTGTTTATAATTTATTTTATAAACTTTTTTGTTTAGTAAATTCATTTTTTATATTAGTCAATTTTCACTTTAATCAGTAAGATCAGGGTGGCATGCCATCGTCCAAGTGAAATGACAATGTATACTATTGAAGTGCCAACAATAAGCTTTAAATTAAATTCTAAATCACCATCCTATCTGTTGTCCTCATACAACAGACGCCCAAAACTCTGCCCCATGGACAAAGAAGGACTAGCCATCCATCTACAGCCCAAATATTCAACAAGTGGCGCTCATGGCTGGGACCACAGATGGTGATCACGCTGAACAGGGAAGCAATCCCAATCAATTATTCAGAACCATCTCCGGCCCCAATGGGAACACTGAAATGACTGTGTCTCAGATTAATTGGGAAAAAGTACCCATCATTACCTATCCCAATGATCCCATTTCACTGGAAGAGCTGGAACATCTCGAGCAGCAGTTGTTAAGAGGGTATCAATTAGGCCAAGGGCCCACAGACAATAGTAGCAACCCTTTTACCGCTAACAACAGCAAGATATGTTGTGGATGAGATATCTTGCTCATCATCAATTAAGTGTAGCTCAGATCTGAAACAATTTAATTGGGATTGAGAATATCACCCGATACTTAATTGAATTTGTACATCCCACCTCTAAAATTCTCAGATGACAATCGCCCGCCATCATGCAGCCATTACTGAGTTAGTGAACTTCTCTCGCAACTCCAGCCAGGTGGGCCAAATTCTAAATGAGAGATTGGAAGCCAACTTCGCTGAGGTCTGTTCGAGTTTGGAGGCAAATCACAACTTAGCCACTTGGGCATATGACCGGGTAGCAGTATTAGCACGTGAGCTAAATGACAGATTGCATCCTATCTTTGAAAATTTCTTAGAGGAAAGAGGTGTCACTGAATCTTGGGTCAGCAATATCACTCAGACTTCTATTAATGCTTCAGAGTCCATAAGGCTTAATCACGAAGCCCAAGAGGCACAGTTAAACCATAACGATGAATTTTGTGACCAGTATTGATGCCTGATCGCCCAAAATTTTGCAGATGAAGGATGAATACACCAGAAAAATCAATTACTGGTAAACACAATTTGAGGACCAATGGGTGAAAAATGAAAAAAAATTGAGACTCTATTGATCGTCTTAATCTACAGATCAATAATCTCAATGACGATGTTAATGTTATCAATGAGTCAAACAATATCTCCATGGAGAATTGAATCAGTGCAAGAAGGCCATAAAAGAGAAGAACCAAGTGATTTCCACCTGCAGCTACAAACTACTAGCCTAAATGAGGAAATTGCGAAATTAAAATTAAAAAACTGAAATCATGTCAATTGGGAAAACAAAATCAACGAGCAAATTTGAACTCTGGCTGACGGGCATTATCAGTGTACTACAACCCACTCAACTGGAAATTTTTCCAAATATCATGAGGACGAAGCTTCAGAAATAGCTACTGAAATGGATGCTGGGCCATGTCGACAACTGCCTAGCAATATGATTACTTTGGCCAACCCTAGCACCTCAAACTGGGATATGATGCCCCAATGCCCTAGTACGCCTGGCTCTAGTCAACCTAGAAATAATTGTGATAACCAGGAATGGGGAAGTGATAATTATAAACCAGCAAACCTGCAAGCCTTTGACAAGAATGGAAGTATTACCACATTTGTCAAACATTTCAAAATGGCTATGCATGGGGCTAGCGACTGCAACAAAGCAGCCACCATGATTAACTGCTTGGATGAGTGGAGCATTGAGTTGATTATGCCTCACATTAACGAAAATCCAACATATGCCAAAGTCAAGGAGCCGTGCTTCATGAATTTGGAGGTCCAGAGTGGATGTCGACCAGAAAATTCAAGTTTATGAATATCAGCTTTAAGAAAGATGAAGCAATTGACGAATTTGTGGATCAAACCTATCGCAAAGCTCAGGTTCTTCTAGGTGCATGGGCTATGGTCAATTTTGATGCCAAGATTGCACTAGAGCATGCAGTAGAACCTTACCTAATCTATCAAACACCCTATTGCCTGCTTTTGTGCAAAACCTTGTGACATCTGAATTGGTTGACTACTTGCACAGATGCTCAAAAAATTATGGCCCTCCTAATACTGGTTATAAATCAGCAACTGCTGCCTTTGCTGGAAAGCCCTTTGAAACCAATAAGAAGATTAACAGTAATCCGCCTATAAGAAATGAGCAAAACTTGAATGCAAGAGCCCCACGGCCAGTGAGTGAAATTACTTGCTTTAATTGCCATCGTAAAAGTCACAATGCTTCCCAATGCCATCAGCAAAATGTCAACGTAGTCCTTCCCAACACTGTGCAAGAGGAGGGAAAGAGAACAAGCACAATAGATGCAGGACGCTCTATTGTGCCTAAGACACTAGTCTCACTTAATTGACAAGAAAACAATGGCCATAAGGCCTTGTTAGACAATGAAATTGATTCTATTTTAGTATCAAATGGAGATTTCTCCAACGTAAATGCAGTAACTCGCTCCCAGGTAATGTTGTCATATCTGAAGCCTCTGAGGTAGTTGCTAAACCCTATGTGCAACGAATACTTGAGAATATTCCAGCCAATGGGCTGAGCAATGCAGCAGATACCTCAAGCCTGAAAGGGGTCAATATAGCAATGCCAATTGACACATTCATCAATGAATGCCCCAGTATTGGAAATACTCTGAAGCACACTTAACTCTTTGGACTCTTCCCATATTCATTTAGTAAACTCTATTGATTATTACTATTCTGAGTGCACTTATGTGGATATCCTAGTCAACAAGGTTAAAGTTGTAGCTATTGTTGATAGCGGAGCACCTGTAAACATTTTTTTCCACAAAGCTGGTTAAGAAACAGAAAATAGCTCCAGATATTGACCATCATCAAGAATATGGGACCGCAGGCCTTAACAGCACTAAGAGTGAAGGAGCTTACAGCGCTTTGCCACTACGATTTGGAGCTTTGGTAATAGCTGCACCTGCTATAGTGCTTCCAAACGCCAATTATGACATATTAGTGGGAACTAGTTTTTTAAGGACCTATGGGATCTCATGAAATTTAAAGGAAACATCTTGACGATATTGGGCCAATCAATTCCAATTTATTACTCACGCAATGATACAAAGCCTGCAAGCCATCATAGGAATTTTATCAATATATCTTATGCCAATGGGATAATACCAGTAGGGTATATTCATCAGGGGAATTGAAGCCGCCCCATGCTAACTGCCATAAACAAAAATTGAGTAATACTCTACATGTGAATAAGGACGTGACAATAGCTCCAGGCCATCAACTGGTTATGAGAACTGGGACTACACTGGATATTCCAGAAGGACTGTATGGGGAAGTCGTACCCCCGTGGCATCATTCTCCAATGGAACCTAGTGTGGCGCCTGGAATACTTATACCGGGGCATGGAGAGATTGATATCTTACTAGCAAACTTGACCAGCCAAAATAATGAGGTCAAGAAATTTCAAGTAGTCGCTTTTTTTATGTACCTACTACTGAGGGATGAGTTAATATCAGCTGTCAGATTTGGTGATTTATCTGAGTTTGGCTTACCAACCCAAGCCCTTGGGGCACATGCAGGTAATACCAAGAATCGTTCACTGGATTATTGGAACAACAAAAGGTTGAAGTGCTAGAGTTGTTTGAACGTTACTCCAAAATTTTTTCCAAAGATGACCAAGATTTAGGTTGTGCAAAAGGTGTTCATCATTATTTTGTGGATACCGGGGATCATATGCCTATTAGAATGAGGCCAATTTGGCGCCCCAGAGCCAGTAACGAAATAGTCAGTGATAGTTAGACAAATTGCTAAAAAGCGGAATGATAATGCCTTCCAAAAGCCCGTGGGCCAGCCCCATTTTAATCATAAAAAAGATGGCAGCAATTGAGTTGTGATTGATTATTGACACCTCAATGCCATTACAAAAAAGGATTTGTATCCATTGCCTAGAATTGACGATGCTCTGGACCATCTGAGAGGGGTGAAGTTCTTTACCACAATGGACCTCATCTCTGGATATTGGCAAATTGAGTTGCTACCAGAGGAGCAGGAAAAGTATGCGATGATTGCTGCTCAAGGGCTTTTTCAACCAACACGCATGCCCCAGGGGCTGTGTAATGCTCTGGCAACCTTTCAGCGCGCACTGGATATGATCTTGGGGGACCTTAAATTGTCCTGCGTTCTGGTATACCTGGATGACATCAATGTCTTTTTGCGAATATTTTCTGAACATCTGGAGCACCTCAAGCAAGTGGTTAAACGTCTGCTGAAGGACAATCTGAAGATAAAACCTAGAAAATGCCAATTCTTTAAAGAACAATTGGAATACCTTAGGTTCGTCATTGATTCCAATGGCTTGCAGCCTCAGCCTCAAAAGGTGGAGGCGATTAACAAAATACAACCTCCGACGAGTATGAGAGATGTCCAAGTGTTCTTAGGCATGGTAGGATACTATCAAAGATTCATGGAAGGGTTCACAAAGATTGCCAAGCCGCTATTCCACTTGCTACAAGGAGGAGTTCATTTTTGCTGGGCAGAGGAATGCCAACAAGCCTTTGAGGCTTTGAAAAACAAAATGAGCTCGGCGCCTATCCTATAATATCCCAATTTCAGCAAGCCTTTTATCATACAAACCAACGCCTCATTGACTGCGGTTGGTGGTGTACTATCACAGATTGGGGATGATGGAGAGGAGCATTCAGTCGCTTATTGCAGCAGGACGCTGAATAAGCATGAACATAACTACACAGTGACTGAAAGAGAATGCCTGGCCATTATCTATGCTTGTAAACAATTTTGGGTTTACATTCATGGCATCAAGTTTCAAGTAGTAACGGATCACAGCTCATTATGATAGCTCCATAATCTCAAGGAACCTGAAGGATGTTTAGCCCGCTGGGCTCTGAAATTACAAGCGTACAATTATGAAATTATTCACAGAGCTGGAGCAGCCCATCAAAATGCAGATGGACTATCATGACTCCCCAATGTAGCTGTCCTGAGCAATTTGGCCAATGAGCTTCATGAAAAAATGATTAATCAAATATATGAAGATGAGCCACCCGAAGTCCAAAAAAGTGATTGAGAAAGCATTAATTGACACCAAATATCGAGATGGAGTTCTATACAAACTTATGCCCACGGGGCATCGTTGAATCTTCCCAAAACCTTCTGATTGAATGGAGATTATTATACAAGCACACAAGGCCATCGGACATGGGGGAAATGACTAAGATGCTAGAATTACTTTGAGCCAGTTACTATTGGGATTTCATGCGATTTGATATCCAAGACATGCTTGAGAAATGTCATTCATGCCAAATTTCAAAACCTATGAAGTCTGATGTGAAATATTGGCTGATCAAACCTGACTGGGCCTGGCATACTATGTAAATTGATGTAATTGGCCCTTTGCCTATGAGTAGCCTAGGCAACAAATACATAATTGTTGCTATCAACTATCTAACAAAATGGGTGGAAGCAAAAGCAATTTGAGATTTTGGGACCTAACTACTGCCAAGTTCATTATGGATAATATTATCTATAAGCACGGATGCCCCCAGAAGATATTGACAGACAATGGCATGAATTTTACTGCCCAAATGATACAACAGCTAAATGAGTTGATGTCTATCAAAGGAGTGTTGTCAACACCATACTATCCTGAGACTAATGGTATGGTAGAGCGAGTGAATGGCACTTTAGTCAGCATTTTACGCAAAAATGCAGCCTTGGTGCCTTTGCAATGGGCAACTTTAATTGGTGCAACCATGTTTGCATACAATATTGGATACCACAGCAGCACAGGCCATTCTCCGTTTTGACTTTTGTATGGTAGACAGCCCACTCTACCTCTATTATTATACTCAGTACTCAGTTCACCTGATTCAATTAACCCAAATAACTATGTCGAGCAACTGGTGAAGACCCTAATCAAATTGCAATCAGAAGCTTATCAAAATGTGATTAGTCAAAAAACTATTCAGAAGAGCTATGATGATGCCAAATGGGCTACAGTGAATAAGTTTAATGAAGGAGATTTGGTAGTATATTGTGACACTCATAGCACAGGCCGCACACATAAACTAGCCTTGCTCTGGAAGGGTCCATTTATCATTTTGGAGAAATTATCTGAAGATGTATATACTATTAAGGATCAAGGCGGCTGGGTTGTGAATCAAGTACACGCTAAGTTCCTTTGTCCATATCATAAAGAATAATAATAATAAAAATAATATATATATAAAAAATAATAATAATAATAAAATAATAAAAAGTAATAAAGAAATAATAATAATAATTGCAAGCTGTAGAGTTTATTTTGTTGATGCCTCTCTGGCATTAGAACTAGGTTCCCCTCTTTGGTAGGGGGAGGAGAGCACAACAGAACTGGAGAGAGGCAAATTTCATACAAATCCCGACTATCTAGACCCTGGCGGAGATGTGCCAAACCCAAGAAAGCTCGGCAACAGGCACGCTGGACCTGTTGGCTTAGAAAAGGCATTGAACTAAGGGGAAAGTCCATTGGTAGGGACTTCAGAATAGGCAGGAGAGATTCAACTCTGGAGTAAATGCTGCTGAAAGGAAGACACAATCGGCAAGAAGACTCTCAAGGCAAGGGTAAATGGAGGGGAGGAACTCCTTTGCGCAGGAACATTTGGGAACGGGCCTCATCTAATACCCTGCGCATGTCAGGCATGGTATCAGTGGGGAGCAACAAAGGAGGAAGCAAATGCACGCACCTAAAAGAGCCATCTGGGGACAAACTTCTTGGGAAGCCCAAAGCCAAGCTCTTACAAAGGGCTCAGTATAGCACCAGGATGCGCCAATCCTTTGAAACCTGAGTCTTGAGGCCCAATGCGACATGAAAATTGGTATGAACCAAAGCGGGTTCACACCAAATCCTAGCAACAGAGTTAGCGAAAATAAGGGCCTGGTTGGCCTCAAAGATATCATAAGTGGCAACCTCAGGACCGGTTGCAAGTGCAGATGACAAGTAAGCATTCATGAGCTCTGATATCAAGTCAAGCTCAAGACCCAATGAAGCCACGCTGCCCATGCAAAGGGAGGAAGCAAGTCTTTTCAAAGGGAAGATGTTAAAAAGCGAAACAAGAAGTCTGGAAGAAGATCCCTGTCTGAAGCGAATTGATCTCAGATCAGGGTTTCTTTGGACTGAATGGCTTCTGAAGGCCAAAGAGATAATAAATATGTTGAAAGGAGATCCTGCTCAACCCATTGGGATGTTTGACTAATTGCACCTGAAGCCACGGAGGCTTGTTTGGGTTGATCAATTGGTGCTATCGCAACAGGTTGTATAACTGAACTTTCTAGTATTGTTGAAGCGTAGCTGGTTGACCCAGCTTGAGGAACTATGGGCAACACGCCGAGTCAACAATAGCTCGCCGCATGGACTTGCTTAGCCTTAGGAAGGCTCGTTGGTCCAAGGTGGAAAAGGCTATTGAGATAACATTTGTACTTGGAGGAGTGCGAAAAGCCAGACATTGTGAACCAAGAAGAAGGGTACCTGCCGCTGATATCCAGTCAAGGCAGGGGAAGTGTTGAGTAATTGACTGGACCTAATTGTTGGATATTCAATAGGGACATAATAAGGTTAGCTGTTTAGAAACTTATTATGGTTCATATCAGATATTAGCAATTATGGACCAGGTATATTCTAAGCTTATGCAAAGCTTAGAATTCGCGACGCCTAGCGATTTCACTTAATTATATTTGACTATGATGACATGGGCCTGAGGGCTTTGTTGGTTAAGTCAAACTTAAATTTAAGCTTTGATTTAATGACTTGGGCACGTGGGCTTTGTTAGTCTATGTCAAAATTAGTTCATAATGTCAGTCAAGTTTTCGATCAAATCAACTACTAATTAGTGATATGAATCACCTTGGTATGTGCTACCAATTGCACGTGAAAGTGAATTGGTTCAGCTATTTTGAAGGTATGACGAAACGCCATTTCAAGGATGATGAGGGTGTTTACTCTGACTCTGAGGCTGAGCATGATGCCCTGAGTCGAAGTATTTGTAGATGTCATTACAAACTTTTTACATGACCAAGGGTCACTGAAAAATAAGGCGTCATGGGTAAGATGTGGTTAACATCAGACCCTATAAATAACTTTGCATTACCAAAAAAATTTCCTTTCACTACTGGATTTGTTTATAATTTAATTTAAAAACTGTTTTGTTTAGTACGTTCATTTTTTATATTAGTCGATTTTCACTTGGGATCAGTAAGATCAGGACAGCGTGCCATTGTCCAAGTGAAATGACAACATATACTATTGAAGTACCAACAATAAGCTTTAAATTAAATTCTAAATCACCATCCTATCTGTTGTCCTCATACAACAGACGCCCAAAACTCTGCCCCACGGACAAGGAAGGACCAGCCATCCATCTACAGCCCAAATATTCAACAACTACCAAATATAATATTGGCGGCAACGCGGCCTTCCTCCCAATTAGTAATTTAAACAGCGTCTTTCCCATCACCATATGATGACTAATGTTGTAGGAGAATGTCACCAAACTCAGGTACATTCCCCACGCGGAAGTTCTCCCTGTGACTATCTTCCTCAGCGTTGTGGCCAGCATCACATTGACCCGTTCTACTAGTCCATTTGTCTCCAGCTGATATGGTATTGACATGACTCCTCGGATCCCCATTATTTCATTTATCCTTGGGATCACATGAGATGTGAAGTTGGTCCCATTGTCACTCAGTAGGACTTGTGGACATCCATTCCAGTATACTACTTGATCCAGGATGAATCTCACAGTACTGGTAGCATCAACTCTGGTTAGGGCTTTCTTTTGACCCATCTTGTCAGATGGTTGATGGGTACTATGATGTACTTGACTCCTCCTGTGCTCATTGCCAGCAGTCCCATCACATAGATGGACACTGTGTGCCATGCAAATCCAGGTCAGACCAGTCAGTATCCAGTTGTATTCTTGTGTGATTTATGCAGCTGGCATTCCACATAACAAGCCAGATGATCCGCAACATTGTAATTAATCAATTCCCAGTAATAATACTGGTGAATATGGTTGGTTGTTTTTCTCAGGCTTCATGCCCAACAACCTTATGAGCTGCTTGAACTATTGCTGCTCTTTCTGACAGTTTTGGGAATAATGGCCACTTCCCATTTATCATCTTAAATACTTGTCCATCCATGGTCTTGGTGTTTTCCATCGCTTTTTGAAGCGCATCTTGTATTTCTTGAGGCTTGTCCTCAATTCTTCCTTTGACCATTCTCTGGAATAGCTCATCCGCCTGCAGGTATACCAACTGGACATGTGTAACTGCGATAAGCCATCCACGTTCTGGTGAGAAGCCCCCACTCAGTGGACTATCTCATAATCATAAGCCTGAAGCTTAAGTGCCCATCAGGCCAGTCTCCTTCCAGTTCCCGTAGATTGTGCAGCCAATGCAGTGAAGAGTGGTCCATCACCACCTTAAAGTGCGTTCTGTGGACATACACCTGAAACTGCTTTCATGTGTAAATGACTGCAAGGCATTCACGCTCAATCATGGTGTAGTTCCTCTCAGCGGCTGAGAGTGTCCAGCTCACATACGCCCCTGGATGCTTGTCCCTAAGTTCATCTACTTGGCTCAGTATGGCACTTATCACCATCAACAAAGCGTTGGTTTAAATGATAAACTCCCAATCAAAATTTGGATACATCAGTGTCAGCAATTTTATCAGATACTGGCGTAACTCATCAAAGGAGTCCTGGGCCTCTTCATTCCATATAAATCCCTTTTTCAGATTTTTTAATAAATGAAACAAAGGATCAGCTATTTAGGCGAAGTCCCAAATAAATTTTCTGTAGTATCTGACCATCCCAAGGAAAACTTGAATGTCTTATACACTCTTCAGCACAGCCATGCGCTCTATAGCTTCTATCTTCTGGGGTTGCAGCTGCAATCCACTTGCATTAATCACAAATCCCAGGTATTCCAGCTCTTTCTTAAAGAAGTGGCACTTCCTTGGCTTGATCTTCAGGTTAGCCGCGGACAGTCTCTTAAAAACTTCCTCCAAGTAGTGCAGGTGATCAGTAAACGTTCTACTGAACACATTGATATTGTCCAGATATACCAGGATGCACGTCAACTTCAGGTCGCTCAATATCGCGTCCATGGCCCTCTGGAACGTCGTGGGAGCATCGCAAAGACCCTGGGGTATCCTTGTCAGCTGGTATAACCCCTGTGTGGTAATAATTGCACATTTTCTTGGTCTTCTTCTGGCAAGTTGATCTGCCAGTTGCAAGATTAGGTCTATTGTGGAGAAATACTTCACTTCTCCTAATTGATCCAGCACATCATTGATCCTCAGTAGGGGATACAAATCCTTCTTCATAATTTTGTTCAGCCTCCGATAATCAATCACTACCTGATTCAATCCATCTTTTTTCTTTACAATCAGAATTGGACTTGCCCAGGGACTTGACAATGGAACTAGAAGCCCGTGCTTCACTAGTTTGCTGATCTCATCTTCCACTACTGCTTTGGTGGCTTTTGATCTTTGGATCAGTCTCATCCTTATCAGTAGAATTTCCCCAGTGTCAACCTTGTGAATTATGTCTCATGCGCATCCCAAATTTTGGTCATCCTGAGCAAACACTTCCCAATATCCCTCAAATAATTCAAGCACCTCCTCCTTCTGCCCTTCTGGCAGATCTTCGAGCTGCTCCTGATCAACCAATAGGTTGATGCTTTTGGCCGCCCCAGCTGGTTATCCCATTTCCTTGAGAGACCCAAAATTATGGAATCATCTCAATTCTGACGTTGGGATTGATTGAATAAACGTGATGATTTGATTCTTTTTGACCTTCATCAGTTTTTCACTCAAATTTGCCAAGAGAACTCGTATTTCTCCATGGCCTAGCTTTATTATCCTGGGAGCCACCCATGGCTCCACTCTGGACTTCTTCCAGGGGCTACCAACTTCTCCATACAACAGCTCTGGAATCTCTAAAGTCACCCTGTGTCAACTATCATCTGCAATCCAGCTGGTATGGTTCTTTCCTTCTTGATCCTTATAGGATTTCCCCCAGTTTTCTAGGATTTCCCGCTGGCATCTCTCATTGCTTCCTGCCAACTAATTGGTATTGAATTGGTACAATGCCATCATTGTATAACAGATTAATGAAGTTGTTTCTCCAGTTCAACGGAACTTCACCATCCTTCTGGTATACCAATGGTAATGTCTAACCCAGGATGGTCAACGTATTATCCTTGAAGTTACATTTAACTCCATACTTCCTCAGAAACTCTGTTCCAATCAGGATATCATAGTTTTAGTTCACCAAAACTATTGCTGGCGCGGATACCACCAATAACCTAAATCATAGTGGCAGCACACTATACGCTCCACAGGAAACGGTGGTGTTCAGCCCAGCTGTTCCATATTCTTTCTTGTGTTCCAAGTCCGGAGAGATCTTCATCCTCTTCACCAGCTTGGTCGACATAATATTGATGGGTGCTCCACTGTTGACTATCACCCACACCCTCACTCAATTCACTTTAATATCTATGTATATATACTCAGAGTATTGTAATATAGTATACTGAGTGAATTGCGGCGTTATTAGCCTAATCTAGGTAATGAATAATCTGTGCCAATAAAACAGGAAACAATTCCTTTATCACGCCAAGGGGGATTAGCAGATTGGCATCATCTAAACGAACATCTGCTAACTTATCAGGATTCTCAGTGGTCCAAATCTTCTCCGCCAGTTGTCAGGCATATGGCCGTGCAACTTCCTGAACTATCCTGGGGTCGATCTTCTTTGCCTCAGCTCTAGTCACAGCATTTATATCCATGTTGACCACTTGGTATAGCTGATCCTGCTTGTCATCTATGGACAGATCACTAACATCTATCTCTTCGCTCATGATATTGGGAGGAACAGGTTTCTCCACTGCTCTAGACTGTTCCTTGTCTAGGCAGCGGATCCTTTTCCCAAATCTTTGGCTACTGCTGTCTCTTTATCCTGTACCACGTTAATTTGATCCCTTGGCTTTTTGCAGTGTATGGCGAAATGTCCTTTCCTGCCACACTGGAACCAGACCTTCTCCTTCTTATTTAACTGTTTGAATTCTTCAGGCTTATTTCCTGGCACAGTTCAGTTAAAAGTCTCCTTTTATCCTTCACTTCCCTTTGTGGGATTCAGATTTCAGACTGGGTTGGACTTGAAGCTTCTATTTGGGGCATCGAACATTCTCCCAAAATCTTCAGGTTATCTACCATTTGCAAGGTAGTTATCTCAGTCATGAATACAGTAGACATCATTTGATGCAAATTGCAATAGGGCCAAAGTGCCACTTGCAAAGCGATTCTCACATTAAAGTTGTCTAACACCTTCGCTCCAGCCAGGACCTGCGACTCCTGGTAAAATCAATCTGCAAAGCTAGCAAGAGACTTTTCTTTATGGAATTGAATTCCCATAAATTATTGCTTGCATTTTGACATGTGGGTTGGACTCCCAAACTCCTTCATTATGGCCGCCTTAGCCTCGGCGTATGACCAGCTGTCCCCCCCCAAGTGGGGTAACACTAGGTTCTGGCCATCTGTGTCCAAACAGTTCATGCCTGTCAACGCCTTATGACAATCCCCATATCCATTCATTGTCATGTCTTATAGTCAGAAAAATGCTGGGGCGTTATCCCGATGGAATGTTGGCAATTTTGGGGTTGCTCTAAATTCCTCCAAGTCATTTCAGGCCAATTCTCTTGGTTCAGCTACTCGGCTCACTTGTGGAGTGACTTTGGGCGTCATCTCTGAAATAGCATTAAAGGCGGGCAGCATATTTCTCAGGTTATTCATCTTCCCAAGTATCATTTGAGGACTTCTCTCTTTGGCATCACTGGCCATATCAGGGCTCACATGCACATCTGTGGGCTTTCAAATCCTCTACTTATTTCATCAATTTCTCAATGTCCACACCAAACTTTCTCAAATTAATGCAATCCGCTTCTTGCTCCGTTTTCAGGAATAGGACCTCTCAAACAAGGTCTCCTTCTTTCCTCTTTAATGAGTTTACTTTGCCAAGTAACTTATTTCTGAAGTTGGCTACGTTTTCAACTCCTTCCTCCACCTTGGTGACTCGCTCTTCCAAGGCCGCGAACTCCCAATGGTCTGCTGAGTTTTGGGCATTCTGATTCGCTGTGGTGATCTCAGTCCACAACTTGCGCATTTCTTCTTTATATGACATTATTGATAGATTCTCTACTCAAAAACCCCCTGTAGTGAGCATTAACTTGTAAAAATATACTAGTTTGGGTTATTATCAGTTTTTATGTGTTTTTTATTATAGTGAACCCTAGGGAAATATATAGTAGGGATTTCAGCCGTCTAACCCTCAGTTGACACCTCTTCAATGAAACGGCATCTGTTGCTGTTGAATCACCCTTCCTCATCTCAGCAGCAATGGTCTTCTCCATCCTGGCTAGGATTCCATCATTGTAAATCCTCAAGACCTCAAACGGAAAGAGTTACAAACGTGTCCCTAACATTTTCCTCTCAATCCAAGCAAACCAACCATAATTGGCTAGTGATCTGCTTAGGTAATGGGATTTATTACCCATTATAGCAGTTCACTTTACCAACCAATCAATTTTATAGTTGCAGGCGGCATCACTCACCTCACAACTCACCTTTCATTCCCAATCAGTTGGTGATGAAACCTGAACAATCCAAATTGGTACACCTGATAGTTAATCACTATCAGATGCCCCTATTTCATCAGCCACTCCACCCAATGAGATATTAGGTATTCATCCAGATTGATCCCTGATGGATACAACCAGGCGAATATCCCAAAATCCCCCAAATGTAGTTCATCCAAAATTCGGGCCAACTGATTTCTGATTCACTTTTCTTAGGGAATTTTCCTCTAGTGACACCAGGTAATCTAGCAGGCTGGGAATATGGGCAAAAATCCCAACATGATGCTAACATTATTTAATAGTTTTTATGCACATAACCTGATGTTCTTCCCCCAGTCTTGTCTTGAGATTTAAAGTGTCACAGATGAGGCCATGAGTGTACCAGCAGATCATTCCTCATATGGCGGAATGAACAGAGTTCACTCCTAACTGGAAGAAGTGCACGTAACTTACCCACTCTGGATGAAGTTGGACAATCCACTTTTATAATGCATGCGAGGTAAGAAATTTATCCCATGATCAGCGTGATGTCATGCAAAATATACTTCTGGCGCTTCAGAAGATTTACTTAACAAAGATAATGACATAACCCAATAACACTGAGAATTGACCTCATTTTACATCATCAGGGGGACACAATAGTTTGCAACTTACTGATGACAAAGTGATGATTTTATTTAATTACCCCAATGAGTCAGTTGAGGCTCTTGTGTAAATATTACTAAATCCAGATGTCACCAATTCTGAGAGTCACTCAAAAGCATGATGTGCGGTTCAAAAAGGCAAGCTATTTTATAAACCAGATATCAATAAACATATTACCAAATCTGTTAATCAATCAATAATTCAACAAGATGCTAATGCCCATAACCCAGAATAGGGATAGAAGAAAGGTCCCCTGGATATCCAGATTCATAGCAATCACCACAAGAAGGAGCTCACAGATACAGAAACTAAACCAAATGGATGAACCAGCTAAAGTGGCATTCAGACATTGTCTCACTAGGGGATCTTGAAAATTACCAATATTGCTACCCCAATTCCCATACTACCTTACAATTATCATTTATTTTATATCATGAATTTCACCAGTATAAAAACTTCACTTTTTACTTTTATAAAAAACTTTACACAAAATCTAAGTTTTATCCTCTTTGTTATACTTATAGTGTTCAATTAATCGAATTGCCAGTAGCCAGTATGGGATTGATAATTGAGCAGGATATAGTAACCAGTCTGAGATCCGCTCTGTTTGTACAAGACACTCAATATCACGGATACCTTAGAGCTGAGCTGCCAAGGGAGAGGTTGGATTGGCTTTCATTAAGTCATAAAGGCTAACATATAATGAACATGTCAGAGAGTGTCAACAAGAGAATTACAAGGGCGCAAAAAGCTTACTAAAGAGATCAATGCTACAACATATATCATCAGAGGAGAATTTGCTCTATTAGGATGGGCATGATCTAAAGGAAGTTTCTCTGATGTCTAATCTGCATGGAGCAGACCTTCTGAGCAGCAGGTCAGCCTCACATGATAAGTAATCTGAGGTCAGAGATGAATGCATTTTTGCATAAAAGAGCTAAAGCTCTTAGTGGATATTGTAACATCAAAGGTAAATTAACTTAAATAAAAAAGTTTTAGAAATTGACACATGGATAATTAAAAACTGCACTAGAATAATAAGTTGGTTGGAAAACGTGAACTATATCCAAGCATTTACCACACCCTAGATAATTCTTTGCACAAATTTATTGCTTTTAAACTATAAAAGCTGCTTGAAATGTGCCAAAAACGCGTATTTAAGATTTGCAACACTGAAAGCAACAATGATGCAAGGCCTAATATTGGCTTTTCTAGCCATCCATGAAGAATAAAAGTGTTTTTTGATATCATTGACCTCGTCATAAGAGTGGTGCTGACGCAGCTCTGGGAAAATCACTATTTAACAGTTGCATCCAACTCTAAAAAGTTTTACTATCTGGATTAGCTATTTTTCTAAGAGAAATAATTCTAAGCTTTCACATTTGCTTTACAAAAACTCTACAATCTTATTAATTATTGAGTTAGGTACACACTGAAAAGTCTGCAGAAGTTTTTTATAGGCTTAATTATTCAATGGAAGACATGTCCAAGGGTAATATGAGCTGATAGAATTAAATTTGTAATATGTACAAGTATATTAAAACTCATGCGCCTTTACCAATAGTTCTCCTAGATTCTTAACAGCCCTGCAAAGCCCCCAATCTTCCATATGAAGTTATGGTCCTAAAGATTGAGTTTTTTAATATATGAGAACTTCTACAATAATTCAAACTTTATCAAAGGCATCCTGAACAAGCAAAAAATTATAAAAATTTGCACCAAGTTTCATAAGTTTAAAACATATATACAAAGACTAATGGATAGGTAGCCCTGTAGTTCTTAGCAAATTAGGAGATTTTGTGACATAAATAAGTCCACAACAAAATCTTCCTTTTGCTTTGATACCTAAATTGAAGCCAAATTTGTATTTTTAAAAATATACAAAAAAAGACCACTCAAATAAGCCTAAACTTACCAATGTCAATGTAATTGATGCCTGCTGCCCCAGCTTGGGGTGGTGGTGCACTGCCATCTGAATCTTTTGGCTGCTGCCAAAGTGCACCTGGCTGCCTCTGCTAGCCCTACCAATGCCACTGGTCATTACGTCCCACCTTGGGACTCATCCCACCATATCACAAGCTCACAGGCGGTGCTCCAGAGCCCTTTGGTGCTCCCTCAAAGCAACCTGCATCTAAGCCTCTGGGTCAAATATGGGAATCTTTTCCCATATGCAAGTGCATCCATCATTAAGATGGCCACAGCGGTTTTCAAACCCGCCAGATATATCAATTGTCTCCCTTTCAAGGGCTATTTTGACCTCAGCTTCAAATCTGAGGCTGATGCGGCAGCAGCATCTAAGCTGCCAATCATTTATAAAAAATACAATCCCCACTGTTTGCACGTGGCTCCCAAATAGGCCACTTTGGTGGTCCAGTTTGCTGGGTTGCCTTCGTTTCTCTCCCCTGAATGCCTTCACCATGAACTTATGGAAGGTTTGATCATTTAGGGTGCAGACCTCATTTTCAGTTTGTGGTTCCCAATGAGGCGGATTGGTTGGTAGAGCCTCATGCCTTTGCAACAATCCACCCTTTTCATCATAACCACCTCACAATTCCCCCCCGCCCTGTGATCAAATCTGAATCTGATCAACCTTTTTGGGCGCATGTCAAATGGCTGCTCCATATACCCCTTGCGCTTTAAATTAGATCATTTGAAGTGCAAGTGCCCCATGTCTTCCGCCTCCGCTGCTTCCATTGCTCCTCCTTCTGGTGTCAGGCCAGCTACTGCCTCACACAAATTTTTTAAGTGGGGCGCGATTCTTTCACCCCAACCTCAGCTAATTCTGGCACCGTTTCCAAAGCAGCAGTTCATCAAATTTAAAATGTTTTAAAGATTCATTAGAATTATGGAATCCTGAGCTGATGACTGAGACAGTTTCAGCTGAGCTGCCATGGTAAACTGTTTAAAGCCAATCAGGTTTCACCACTGCACTAATTCCAGTGGATGGCCCATCATTAGCCAAATTAAATTCATTTGAGTGCATCAAATGGCTCAACTATAGCAACTAGCCAGTAGTGTCAAGCTGGATTTAACTTTGGAGGAATTTTTTTAAATCCTCCTGATTTGCATCCCATCCATTTTCAATCTCAAAACAGTCTACCTAGTTATAAGAATATAAACAAAATTGCGGTAGAAGCAGCAGCTGCTCCGGCCAACGCCTTCCTCTGCCAGCATCTCCATGGAGAGATGAAACCCCTTGTTGAGGATATTCACATTCCAAATTTCCCCAATGATTTTGATGAGGATTCAAAATATGAAATTGAGGAGCTCGCTTTTGGAGCGAGCTGCACTTGCATCAATGCAGCGAAAAACTTCTCTTTTTGACCCCAATTACCCCAAACCTGCCAGTACATCAAGTCTTTCACTTTTGTGCCTGCTCTCATCACATTTGCTGAGCATCAACTTGCTCAATACATTGAGACGATGGGCACAGCCAGCCTCATTAACAAAGAAAACCCACAATTATACTTCCTTATGCCACATGTTCCTGATGCTCCAACCCCAATGCTTTCTGCAATGGTCTGCCAGCTAAAGTGGGCGCTGGACAAAAGTTTTCCTAAAGCTTCCTCACCTTCTTATATAGCTTCATAGGCTGTTAGCTGAGGTGCCATATTGGGAATTTCTTTTGTTTCTAATAATCCTTTGTTTGGCCCATTTGCAAGTAAGATGTGTGGCAGCTCCCCCTTTTTGGTTGGTCACCACTAGTGCTAAAAAAGAAGTCCACAAAAATTCTGAGCACTTTGAAAATTAAGCTACTGGGGCGCGCCTCTTTGCTTATATAGATGGCAAAATGAATACACCAATGTCAAAAACTATATGGCCACCTGTCATTTACTATAACTTAATGTAACAGTATCAGAAACTGGTTAAACCTATGCAACACAATAATTATATGCCAGTTTAGGCCTCAACTCTATGGGACCACATACTATTGCAACCATTGGTTTATAGAATATCTCAGTTGCTACCAAATGCTAAGCCATATAGCGATTTACCAAAGCAGTTTTACATGCAAATGTAATAAATACTGCATAATTTTAAGAAAATTTATTTACTACATATGGGCTGGAATTATACCATCCATATGGAAAAGGGTCAAAATTCATAAAAACAGGTCAAAAAAAGGATGAGTCAAGTCCCAACGCGCCCTCTGTTTCCACCTTTTACACCCTTTGTGATGTGTTGAAAGGACATCTGAACTTGACATTGGTACATACAATCTAAATCATGACTGAAAATCAAGAGAAGAGCCAGATTGGCTTGCCTATATTTTGGGCCTACTGCACCAAGATCCATACTACCACCAAGCAAAACCTCTATAACTATTTGGAGCCAAATTTTTAACCAGACCATTAAGCAAACTTTAAATTGATAAAATTTGGCAGCAGGTCACCATTCTTTAAAATCAAATGCCAAAAACTTGACTCAGTACCATGCTAATCTTTTATAAAAGAAAATTATAATAATTACAACAAAAACTATTTAAGTTTTACTCTTTAATATTGCATATCATTGTACCATGACAAGTTTTAGAGGTAATAATAAAAAGAGGCTCACTGTGTGGGACCATCTAGTACTAAAAAAAAAGAGGCTCACTGTCATGGAAATGACAGAAGAAGTTTAGACTGGCCTGCCAGTTGGGATGCGTGAGCATCCAGAAAGCAAGCCAGAATGCCAGAGGCATTGCCAACCATATGACTTGATATGGAGCTGGGAAATATGATACCACATTATGATGGCAAAATAACAAGGTTAGGAGTATACTGACGGCAAACCACACTGAGTATGCTCCAAACCCAGGGGTTCTAGTATCAGGGGGGAACTACTGTGATAGTATCCATGAGATTCTTGGTTGTTAAGGCCATTTTGTTGGGGGTGGTAGAGAGGCAGATTTTCTCTTGTAGTTGGCAAACATAGGGCCATAAAATCCCTGTATATTGCTACCAGAAGGTCATGAGGACAGGATTGTAGTGCCAAAAATATTGGACTCATTGAAACCAATTGGTAATAGAGGGAACCATGTAAACAAAAGGATTGGTAAGGCCCACCCAGAGTGTTGAATGGTGGACCACCAGGAGAATGCCATCTGGGATGTGGTCAGAAAGGAAAAAATAAAAATTTGGGATTTTTTTAATAAATTTTTATTTGGGAAAGAAAGTAAGAAAATTGACTAACAATTTTCTCAGTGCCATGCAACTGATTATGTAGTGGTTGATTGGGTAGTGATAAGGTGCAGGCAGGATCCACGAATTTGAGCTAACTGGTGAATTAGATAGAAGTGGGGGAGTTTATTCTCTGGAAACTGATATCACAAAATTTGGTGGTGGGCTGAGTCTCTGTTGGTTTGACTTCAAATGTCTGGGCTAAGGCTCAACTATGTTTCTGATGGTTAGCATGATGGCGTTTGGCCCGACGAGTGACAGGAATCCCCCAAGGCCATCCCATATAGGGACAGGACCATTTGGTTGGGAACAGGTTTGAGGTGGCCAACCCACCTGCACTCAGTTGTTTAATCATTCGTTTGGTTGATAGTAGCACATTGGGTGCAACGCCCGGATTACTATCAGAAGGCTTCAAACCCTCATTGATGGCGCCTGATATTTGTTCTACTGGTTTGGGAGTCAAATTGGAACGATTGGGTGATCTGGCCAATATCTCATTCTTCATGCTTTTACAGCCATTCAAATTCTGACCATCAGCCAGATTGCCACCCAAATTAGATCTGACTGATTTCAATTCGATAATCTTGGTACAGATTTCACTAATTCCCCACAACAGTTCTGCTGAGGTGAGTAAGGGAATTGGAGGAGGGACCCAAAGTGGACAGGCTGTCACCCATTGCTCATCAACTACGTTAGCAATATTGCTCTGGGTGATGAGGGGTACCACCATCCTCTTTGGTGTCTTTTTATTTGGGAACGGAAAGATAGCCCAATCAAGAGCCAAAGGATACTCCCCAAGACTTACACTCACACCATCATTAAGTTTCATTAAAATTATCAAATATTTACAGTAATGAACCTATAATCTTTGGATCCTCATTGGGTGCCCTATTAACCAACCATCTATTGCAACAGACTGAAGTTTTATAAGTATTAAAATGAATAAAGGGAGGTTCAAAGATTTATGATGACACATAGATTTTATGTTATACCATATAAAATTTTCCCCAATGATCCATCTCTACACATCTCCTCTACCAAATCCAAAACTATTTGATCATCAAAATATTAGCAGGAAACTGGTGCAAAACCTTTCCTTTATAATAAATATATAATTTTTGATTTGTTTTAATTTTTTAATCTTTTTTTTTATTTTTAGAATTTTCATCTTACTAGGGAATTTCAATTAGTTGATGTAAATGCTAGCTAAAAACCACTGACATTAAATAATATTAAGTAATCATGAAATTTACAAATTTGGAAGCATTGTACTAATCAAGATAACAGATTCCATACAATAAAGTGTTATACATCTATTAGAGAGCTTAATTTTAATTTTAAATAAAAGCAATAAATTATAACAGATAAGGTAGTGACTAAGGAGTCATAAAACTACTGGATTTGGTATATCAGTCCCACTATTCATCCTTAATCTAATTTTCAAAATAAACCCTCACATGATATTTAATCTTTCCATATCATTTTTTAGATAAAGCGAGTATAAATTACTTTATTTAGGTCACTAAATAAATAGGCTTTCGTTTATTTTGGTTCTTCCAATAGTATAATCTCTATATATCTCTCTCAAAGGTGTTTTTTTAGTACTAGATGGTCCCATCTCAAAGGTGTTTTTGTTGGTATAAAATATCTCCTATAATACTGTATCAAAATTAAAGTTTGATATGCTATTTTGAATATTATTGTTCCCTCTAATCATGAAAAATAAGTAAAATATTATTTTTATAGTAAAATAAAAAGTTTTATATGTAATAAGTGAAACCCCTATATGTTTTTGATGGTATTTGCTATACTGTTATGGCTGAGCAGTTTGGTATTCGTTTGATTCAATATTTTAAATGGTTTTGTTAAGTGGCTAGTGGTCATTTAGCTAATTAGAATATTAATCTAAAACAAAACTGAATCAAAAGTCCAATTGATTTTAAAAAACCTCCTCAAACATAATTGGCTTAGTTTTTGGCTCTAAACTTAAATTTTATAAAGGTCAGTTGTTAGAATCTTTGAGCAATCACTTTTATTTAATTACTTTTTATCATTCAAACTAATTGTATAGTTAAAGCCAATATTGCATGTATAATTAAAACTAAAAATATGATGAGCCAATGTAGTAATCTCTATATAATACTAGCAGAGTTAACCGTGCTTCGCTAAGGTATCTATAGGATTTCAGATATTCAAATTTAACTTAGATTTTATACTTTAAATAAACAATAACCAATCAGCCAAATTTTATTGCTTAATCGAATCAACCAAAAGCCACCAATCACTCAGCTAAACTTAACTGAACTTATCAAATCAACTAATAACTAATCACCCTTCAAAACTAAACTGCGTCCTATTGATTCGACCAAAAGCCATCAACCACTCAGCCAAACAAATAAACCTATCGAGGCAATCAAATAACACCAAACTGCTACCTAAAACATCTCTATATATTTAAAATCATTGTGTCTGTGATATATCTTCCAAACTACTAAATCAACTTCTACTTAACTTGACAAAAGTATTTTAATAATTAGGGGAACTAAAGTGGGCAGGTTTTTTTAAGATTATATAAAACTAACTTCAAGATTCCTGTGCTTTGCTATGGTGTTTAAACTTTATCAGATAATCCTATTGATAAACCACCAAACCGCTTAGCTAAAAGTATTGAATATACCAAATCAACCAATCACCAACTGCCTCGCAAAACTAAACTTAACAAAATCGAAACCAAAACCACCAACCATTTACTAATAACTAAAACCATTAATATACCAAATCAACCAATTTCCATCCGCTTCGTATTCGTAAATCAAATCTAAACTTATCAAAACAACCAAAATCAACCACTTACCAAAACCAATTAACCTATCGAATCAACCAATCACTAACTGCTTTATTAAAATCATTAAGCTTATTAATCAACCCAAAATCACCAACCACTCGCCGGCCGTAACAATATACCGATTTCCAGGGGGTGGAAGGCGAGTCAGTAAGAGCATACGGCTACCAACCTGAAGGTTGCGGGTTCGATTCCCGCCCTTCGCACATCGATCGGGGTGCCAGCCAAAGGAAGCTATTGGCGGTTAGTAGGTCTAATAACACGAAAACCTTACCCATGACGTAACCAGAAAAATTTGAGTCCCGATCCGGGGGTGGAAAAACTTTCTTCGACGGAGTTGACCCTGTTCAGGTTTCATGTCGTTTCTTTCTTTCGGTAATGCCTGTCCCCTGGTCGGCTTGCCTCGGTTAAATAAAAATATACCGATTTCCATTAAAAACATATAAAATTTTCACTTCTTACATGTAAAACTTTTTATTTTACTATGAAAATTAAAAATCGGGCTTCGAGGTGCACACGGACCCCCTCCCGTCCACCTATAGCCAAATTTTCAGAGTTCTACATGCTCTAGTTTTGGCTAGGCATCGCGCACACACAAACACACACATACACATTTGCTTTTATATATATAGATTTCTCAAAGGTGTTTTTTATCAGTATGAAATATCTTCCTTAATACTATATCAAAATTAATGGTTGATACGCCATTTTGAAGATTATTTTTCCCTCTAATGACAAATTATAATTAAATTTATAAAATTAATGTTTTTTTAGTACTAGATGGTCAAAATTAATGTTTTTTAAAAAATTCCATTTTAAAACTTACATTTTAAAAATTTCATTTAAAAATTGCATATATAAAGTGACGTGGTGGCGCTGAAGTCTCTGAATAAAATAAAATAGATTATAATAAAATAAAATAAATTTATAAATAGCGTATAAACCACATAAATGTATCAATAATGTATAAATGTATAAACAATGTTAAAACAATGTCTCAATCAAATTAAAATAAGTAAGTGATAAAGCATTTGCAAAAGTAGTAGAAACTATTCTAATCTCAATAATATTTAGGTAGCAAGCGTTTGTTGGCATAATTTTTGATAAAAAATCGGTCAATTTTCATTATAAAACAATTAGTAAGTTTTTTGATAGAAAAATTAGTAAGTATACAAATAATGTGAAAAATATTTATTGTATTTGGATTACAAAAAATAAGTTTTTATTTCAAAATATTTGTCACAATATTTGTATATTTATTAATTTTCTATTAATAATTTTTTACAACTTTAAAATTAGTTTATTAATCAAAAAATTAAATTATATTTTCGTTATTTTTGCCACTTCATCATTCGTTATTTGCAATAATCTATTTTTTTGATTAAGTACTATCCATAGGTTAGTCGTATATGGAATCCTATTACCTGAAAGGATGCGAAGTATTCGCATGGGTCATCTAGTCTATATAATTGTATTAGATCTGGACATCTAGAGAAATGGCAAAATTTCAAAATGGGATCAAGAATTATTTATTTTGTTTGAGCATAGACTCTCAGAATATTTGAAGTAGTGTTTGTATTCCTAGTTTTGGTGATTTGAGGAGTCCTCAACTCCACGATAAGGTTAATAATTTGATAAACCAACTATTTAGCTTGATAAGCCTATGCACTCAATGAGCTAACCTTAACTTCCATATGCAAGGTTAGGATTTTATTTAATGAGTTTAGTTAAGAAAAATGTAAGTGTACTGAAACCAGCTCTTTATCACTCTAGAATACTAGTAAAGAGAGCAATTTTGATGTTAAACAAGAGATTGAATTTGTTTATTGAATTGATCTAGAATTATATACTACATTCGATTTGGTTAAAACAAGTATACATCGGTAAGCAGATCGAGTTTCAGATAGATAAATAGCTAAATAATAAGTTTTAGAAATTAATTTTAGATGGAGAAATCCACTTAGATCATTTTTATTTTTAGGATCCATATCTGATTATAATCGGCTTTTCTAAACCTATAAAAACAAAAAATTGAAGGGTATCTCATATAATGAATCTATCAGCGCTAAGTTTAGATCCACCTAACTTGGGATCAGTTCACTGGGCTGGGTTAAGTGAAAACAATTTACCCAACTATCATCAACGTTTGCTCTTCGAAGCTACTGGCCGCGTAAGGATTAAGCCAAGGGTTAGACCAGGGATGTTAAACATGTACGCGATGGTCAACAATATCAAGTACGAATGGCTTAACTCCCGCCTTGTCTCGGATTTTGTATTATGCCAAGGTAACCCTTGTAGCATAAGTTCAAACCAATTGGTCACACTAAAGTATTCGGTGAAAAGCCAGCTTTTAATCCACTCTAGCGAATGGGAGCATCTTTTACGGCCCATACTACCCCAGCAACACCTAACTTTGTCTAAAGCGTACTTTAGTCAAAACTATACCATTAATTTTATTGAGCAATCCATCTGCAGCTTGTGGTTCAAACCCCTTCTCTGGAAGATTGAAGGCAACGTCATTAGATTTCGCCGAACCAAGGCACGAAAGTATTTTTTGTCGACTAAGTTTACTGCTTACATCCCTGTCATCCTTCCAACACATAAACTCGATGGCGTCTTTTACCTAGCAGATGACTGCTTTTCTCGCTCATCTAATCCATTTCAGATTCAAGATCGGCCATATACCTCGAGCGAATTTTTCTTAACCTTATACTGTGGGATCTTAGCTTTCAATAAGTGATATAAATTGATGCTATACCTTATTATTAAATTTTATCAATTAGTCGATCTAGTTAAATGCGTTATGTATGGCCTTGATCTAAAATTAATTCTTAATCACTTTTCTTGAGGGTTGCTCACTAAAATTACAGGCCATATAATCTATAAGGTGTCTTATGTAACTGAAGTCTATTTAAGGTGCTTCACCCTAGGTTTGTTTACCTTTAAAATGTTAGGTGTATGTCAAGGATTTAACCAGATAAAATTTTTTTGGGAAAAAAGAACCTCCTTTAAAAAAAGCTCTAAAAAGTATGAAATAATCGAGAAATTATACCTCCTCAATAAAACCCTTTATGAAGCTGGCACCATATTTTAAACTGAATTATAGAATTTTGCTCACAAATACAATCTATATCTTATTTCTGAATTAGGTTTAAATGTAAACTATAAGCAACTTAGAATATATAATACTGAGTATATAAAGTATAAATACCTATTATAAGTCAGTTAAAATATGGTGCCAACTTAAAAAAAGGGTTTTATTGAGGAGGTATAATTTATCAATGATTTCATACTTTTTAGAGCTTTTTTAAGGGAGGTTCTTTTTTCCCAAAAATTTTTTTTGAGAAGGTTCTTTTTTCCCAAAAAAACTTTACCCCCAGCTCTTTTCTCCTCAAAAAATTAGTGCATTTTTAAAAGTGGCTCTTTAAACTACTTTTATTAAATATTACTATTTCTATATATTGTTTTTGACCCCTTACTATTTCTCTATAAAATTAAAACGTATTGTATATCTATTATATATATTATCTTATAAACAAATATACTAATAATTCATTTTATTAAATTTAGTTGTTTTTATTGGTCAAATTATACTAAATCTACTGATCACCATCTACAATACTTCATTTTATTAAATTTAGATGATTTTATTGGTCAACGTATGCCAAATTTACTGATCGCCATCTACAGTAATTCATTTTATTATATTTGGGTGCTTTTATTAGTCAATCTATGATAAATTTATTGATCGTTATCTAAAATAATTCATTTTTATTAAATTTAGATGAGTTTATTGGTCAAATTATGCAAAAATGATAGCCATCTATAATGATTTAAGCTCATCCCACTATGAGCTCATTCTGACTGAATTTTGACCATCCCCCCAGCCATAAGACATGTCAAAAGTGCTTCGAAGCTATCGCTTCACCGGTGCCGGAAAAAGTTTATCCGGAGTTGTATTAGTCCCACAAATATCCATCGCTTCCAAGCCCTTTTTGTATATCTACTTTCATAATGGGCAGATACTTACCCAATACTTACAAAAGTAAAATGGGACCTAAGTTGGAGCATCCTCTTTTTAGAGATGATCATCCAAATCGGTCCAGTATTTCCAGAGTTATGCGCGAACAAACATCTAAAAAAACATACATACAGGTCGATTTGAGAACCTTCTCCTTTTTCAAAGTCGGTTAAAAAAGGGATGAACTCCATTATCAAGTTTGTCTAATACCTTTTTGACATGATATATGTCCTATGGCTAGGGGGTATATTCAAAATCCAGGCAAGTATGAGATCAGAGCATGACGAGCTTAAAACATTAAAAATGGCTATCTTTTTTGCATAATTTGACCAATAAAATCAGCCAGATTAATAAAATGAATTATTGTAGATGGCGATCAGTAAATTTACCATAGATTGCCCAATTAAATCAACTAGATTTAATAAGATAAATTATTGTAGATTGTGATCAGTAAATAAAGCATAGATTGACCAAGTAAATCAACTAAATAAATAAAGTGATGTAATCTAGATGGATATCAGAAGTTTACCATATAATTGACCAATAAAATCAACTAAATATTAAAAACTAAATTAATTAGAAACTATCAACCTTGTTCCTGAAACATTGTACCGATCATACAACTGAATAATTATAAATATATTTCAATGAATATTTGTGTCAAGTTTATTTGAGATTGGTAAGTAGTTTAGGAGTAGAGGTTGAAGTAAATATGCATTCATAATGATCTCATTTATATAATTTCCTAAACTACCACAACTAAATGTTACCTAATTTAATTAAATCAAATTAATTTTAATCTATCTACAGCTATCTGCCTGCTGTCATACACAAATTTAGTTAGGGTAATCCAACCATTACTTAAGTAACCTAAACATTTCAGTTATTATACTTTTAAAGTTAAAATGCCAAAACACAATGATAGTATCATATCATAACAGTAGATAAATAAATGTTAAGAGAGTTTTTAACAACCTTCAGTCATAAGGCATATATCATATACTTAAGCTTTTTACTATGTCAGATATTTGCCCTCC
>JAKSZP010018843.1:0-74485 GCA_022478985.1 Massospora cicadina | reverse complement strand
ACAATTGCGCAATTTGCAAGGACCTGATTGAGGAATTCCACAACTCCCACCTGGAAACCCCCCGTCCCCCCAGAAGATCGCAGCCATCCTGGCCATAAAGCTCCCGGAGAGGCACAAGAACTATGCCCTGGTCCATGCCCCAGGTGGGGGCTCCTCCCTGTCAAAAAAGGAAAGGGTAGTGTAAGTCCTGGGGACCTGCCCCTACAACTGGATAGGGAGCAGCATCCCTTTTGGACAAAAGGGTCCCAAAGGCCCAAGTGGACCCCCTGTCGCGGTTGAGCAACCTGGCGCATGTGGTGGATGAGCACTGGGTTACTGCCCTTCCTCCTAAAGATAATCAGGTCTCTCCCCTTCCCCCCTCCTCAACCCTGGTAAGACTAATAGAGGGGACTTTCCAGGATATTGTGCAAGCCAGGGGCCATAGGTGAGCCCTTGGGATCCCTCACTCACCAGGGAAAACATACCAAAATTTTGAGAAGATGGCCAATGTGAGTATCAGAGCCCAGTCTGCAAATTCTGGGCTAATGGAGCCGGTCTAGACTGACCAGGTCCAAAAGTCAGATTGGCACTCACTTTGGGTTTTGAACCAGGTTACAAGTGACTTGGACCAGTTGCCTATACCCCCCAGGATGGATCTTGTAAGTTCATATCACATAAATAACTAGATTGAGAGTTTGGACTAGGTTGCAGATGACCCAGCACTAAGGCCACAGCCCCCTGGAACAGATCCGGGGAATCCAAACTGTGTGACCAGCCCAACTCAAATGGTCAAGGCCCAGATTGGTACCATCAACCTGGTTTAGCCCCAAAAATTTGGAAAAATCTGCAAAAGTTTTTTTGATTATTGCTAAGGTTTTGGACATCCCTCCACCCTCCAGCCAACCACACCCCATCGCTGATCCCCCAATCACCCAATCCCTTGGCATTCCCACTATGCAATTCTCCTAATACCTAAGGCAACTGCCCTGCTGAGGGGCAGTTGTCAGTTCATTCTCTATTCTTCTCACGCTTTGCACTAAAATAAAGCTCAAATACCCTGAACGCCTTGCCGCAGACTCCACCTGTTTATTTTTACAAATTTCGCTAATCAATCTGGTGAATTGTGCTGCCACCCAAATAATCATCCCAATGATCACCAAATGGGTCATCCAGTCACTCAACCCCACCGCATGGTGGTGGATTATATCTGCTGTAAACTGCCTTATTCCCAATAATGGAGTCAGTTCTCTATCTATTTTTGCATACCCATCTAATGCAATCCAGTCTGTTCGCTTCACCGCTGGGATTTCTGAGACTGCTCCCCTATCAGAGCAGCCTCAGGGCACCCTCGCCCTGATGCCCATGAGCTCAGCCCCCACACCTGGCTCATCTGCTGCTAGTCCCACCCAAGGGGGGCTTGGCCCTAACACTTGTCGTGAGTCTGTTTTCCCCTCCAACAGTACCCCTGCCCGCGCGGTGGGCCCTGTGCCGCCTCTCTCTGGCGCACAGACTCGCCTACTTGAAATCAAAGGCCAGCAACCACAAACCCCAGAGGAGTTGTCATCCTCCCCACCTCTCCCGCCCTTGGGGGTTGCCCTCACAAGACTCGCGGTTGCCCCCATTACAACCATCTGGTTTGCCTTGGTAGCCTTCAGTACGTTAATGAACATTTACTTTCCTCACATCCCCAATAGATCTCCCCTTCTTCTAGTCGCATGGACCGCTGTGCCCTTGGCATTCTGGGCTCTCCACTGGGTGCTCACACACCCTGACTGGGAGCCTAGTCTAATTCTTATCAGCTGCCTCCATGACATCAGGATCAAGGGCCATACTCGTCTGGTATTTTATTATGTGCCTGTATGAGACTCTGGCTCACTGGTCATTATCAGGGAAATTCCTTTCCAGTTCCATGTCCATTTTACAAGCAGCAGTGCCTTTGGCATTCTGGTTTGCCATCTTGGTGCTTTGGCACCTAGGCTGGTAGGCCAGTCTAATTCTTACTTGCTGTTTGCCTGACACAGGCTCCTTGTGCATAGCACCATTGAGTTCAAAAATAGAAGCCCTACATGGTCAAATTGATATGAAACAGTTTAGCTTTGAGGGGTGATTAGTTATTGGTTGATTTGATAAGCTCAGCTAGGTTTAGCTGAGTGGTTGGTAGTTTTTGGTTGATTATATTGAGCAATTAGATTTGTCTGAGTGGTTTTTGTTTATTTATAGTATAAAATCTAAATCAATAAATTGAATATATGAAATTCTATAAACCCTCGTCACACTTATCTTCATCAAGTGATAAGGGGCCTTGAGATTTAAAGACACTGCCAGTGACGCTAACCAGCTCATGCCACATTTCTCCAATCCACTCAATGCGTTCATAACCTGCAGACTATCCAGGAGAAATATCCTGAAACTGCAAAACGCATTGTCTCCACTTTTCATCTAAAAGGGGTCCTCGCTCTTCCCCCTTCCTTGAGTGGTACTTTAACTAAAGTGGAGGTCATAATTAATGGCTTGCAGGTTAAAGCTATTCTTGACACTGAATCCCAGGTTTTTTGTGTCAACTAAGCTTATAATGAAAATTAAGCTGAACCTGACTTTGACTACACTCAAGAGTTTGGAGCAGCAGGCGCAAACAACACCCACGCCATTGGAGTTTACTCTTCTCTGCCCATACAGTTGGGGAAGCTTCTCTTGTCAGCTCCAGCAGTGGCTTTGACCAATAACACCTATAATTTACTCATTGGAACTCAATTTATGCTTGATTATGAAAGTGTTATAAATTTTAAGCAGCGCTATTTCTCTCTGCTTAACTATGAGGTTCCTCTGATTCTGTCTAATAAAGAGCTCAATAAAAATGATTATGTTTACACAGTTGAGTATCCCTCCTCCGCTCTATCACTGCATTACACCATGGCAGGACGGCATACAAAACTTTTGCCTTCCTCAGTGGATGCCCTTGAGGGTATCCCTTTCTATGCTTCTGAAGAGGTGGTCATTAAGTCTGAGGAACAAAAGGTAGTTGACACAAAGATTACCATGCAAATCCCAAACAACCGCCTACTGTATCTTATTAGCATAGATGGAGTTAATCCTTTTGAGACCAGAGTTTTTCCAGGCGTGTTAGACCCTTACTATCATTGGCCTACAGATCTTTTGCTGGAAAATCTTACCAAGAGATGATATGATTTGTAAAAAAGCATCAGGAGATCGGAAGAGGCCTGCTGATACCTGTTGAGGACACCAAGCAAGTCCAATGTATTATTCTATGGCAGATATGGGCTTACCTGCTGATCACTCCATATTACCCTACCTTATGTTCAAATCTCCGATGAACTAACCCCTTCTGAGTTGGATAAAATCAACTCCTTACTTTAGGCCTACAGCGACATTTTCTCAAAATCTGACAATGATTATGGGCATATGAAGGGGTGGATGCATATGATTGACATTGGTGATGCTAAACCTGTTTGCTCCAGCTCTATTGCAAACCAAAAGGTGAGTATCTACAGATGTGGATAGAGCTCAAACAGCTGCTGGATGCTGGATTGGTGGTGCCATCACAAAGCCCTTGGTCCTCCCCCCTTTTACTAATACAGAAGAAAAATGGAGTCATCAGGTAGTGTAGACTATCATAAATTAAACAACCTCATCAAGAAGGATAGCTATCTTATCTCTCATATTGATGATGCTCTGGCCCAACTCTCTGGGTCTAATACTTCTCCTCCATGGATCTGGCTAGCAGTTATTTGACAAATGGAACTTTCTCCACAAGATCAGGAGAAATGTGCTCTTATTTGCAGTAAAGGCCTATTCCAACCTACCTGGCTACCGCAAGGGCTGTTTAATGCACCCGCCAGTTCCAGTGAACAATAGATCATATCATGCGGGATCTAAAATTAAGCTGCTTCATTGTCTACCTCAATGATATTACAATCTTCTCTAAAACTTTCAATCAACACCTCGCACTTCTAAAGGAGTTATTTCAACGTTTGCAGGTTTCTAATATCAAATTAATACCCTCTGAATGCACTTTTTTCAGAGAAAGCTGGATTTCCCTAGAGACGCGATTTCCCAAGATGGGATTTAACCTCTTCAAGATAAAGTTGAAGTTATAGCCAAGATGCTTGCGCCCAAAACCCTTCGTGACATCCAGGTATTCTTAGATATGATGGGGTATTACCATTAATTTATACCAAAATTTTTGCATCTTAGTGAGCCCCTCATACGGCTCTTAATTAAGAACACCCCTTTCCATTGGGGTGCTGAACAAAAAGCCGCCTTCGAGACCCTGAAGGCACTGTTACTAAAGCGACCAATACTCTGCCACCCTGACTACAGCAAACCCTTCATGTTGTTCATGGATGCATCTGACTACGTTGTTGGAGCTATCTTAGCTCGGTTGGATGAGCATGTAGTCAATCATCCCATGTCTTACTTTAGCAAAATGCTTTCAAAAGCTGAGTGTAACTATAGCGTCACAGAAAAGGAGTGTTTGGCTATCCTTCTCGCTGTCAAACAATACCACCCATTCCTATATGAGACTCCTTTTAAAAGTAATCACGGACCATGTCTCATTGAAGTGGTTGCAAAATATGAAAGATCCCACTGGGCGGTTGGCTCGCTGGGCTCTTAAGCTCTAGCATTATAATATGACCATTGAGCACCAATCTGGGACACGCCATCTTAATGTTGATGGACTAACACGGCTGCATGTCCTTCACCTTAATAATAGTGAAGCTGAGCGGTTGCATGACCTCCCAATGACCCCTGACGCATGGCTGATGAAGAACCAGTACAGAAGATGATCACTCAGCACTCAAACAACACAAAACTAGCAAACGGGAAATCATATAAGAAAGTAGGAGTAAATTGGTTTCCATATCTCCAGCCATATGAGATTGTCCCCTGTTATTTTAGAGTCTCATACTATCAGGGGGAAAGGTGGAGTATGCAAAACCTATGAGTGGGTAAAGGAGAGGTACTATTGGTATGGCATCATGGAGACCATAGCCAAAGACTTAGATGCATTCCTGACATGTAAGAAACAAACCAGAATCAAGACATGATATCAGTATCAACCTACGACGCTCCACCAACCCTTCCACACCATAAGTTTGGACGTGATAGGTCCTCTCCCTCAAACTACTGGTGGAAACCGCTATATCTTGGTTGGCATTGATCATTTCACCAAGTGGGTTGAAGCTGTGGCTCTTCCAGCTCAGACAGCTAAAGCTATGGTTACCCTTTTACACCAGTACATCTTCACCTGGCATGGGTGCCCTAGGTCCTCCTATGTGACAATAAAAAGAACTTTACTTCATGAGTGGCAAAGCTCCTCGCCACTTCTATAGGAGCTCAACAACTCTTCTCAGCCCCCTGTAACCATTCCACAAATGGGGTGGTACAAAGAGTTAATGAGACCCTGGTCTCGCTTTTACACAAAATGACCACTTCAGACTTTCTCCACTGAGATCTCTATTTGCCCACTGCACTCATGGCCTACCATATTAGCTACCACTGCATCCTCAAGATGTCCCCTTTCCGGGTGTTATATGTGTGAGAACCTGGGGTGCTAGCATTATTAGCCAAGTATATTTTATCTTATTAAACTGATCCTGAACAATCCATAAAAAGTTGGCTCAACACATCATCCAATTAAAATCAGAGTCCATGACTAATTTAGAAAAGGCTGTTACCAAAGAAGGCCAAGTTAAGATTGAGATAAGGGTTCCTCTTTCCTTCATTCCAAGTTTTCAACTTGGCACTATGTTACCATAACTGAATCACTCCAAGAAGTGGAAAGCTTGGCTCTATCTGGGAAGGATATTTTTCAATTACATACAAAAAAGGGGACTAGTATTCTATCAAATCCCTTGATTCCAGACTCACCATCAACTGAGTTCATGGCCACACTCGCTTCAGCCCTATTCTACCCTCAACATTCTTGAGGGGGGGTAAAGTTGGACATTTGCCTCCCAGGCCTCATAATAAGAATATTACGGGTGAAAATCAGCTGGATAGAGGGAGGTCAGACATTTATGATTCTGCAATAATGAGGAAATTGATTTTATTAACAATAACAATTTAGTCAGCCAAAAGACCCTAGTCAACTTTTGGTGAAACCCCATGAATCAGGGCAACCCTTTTACAAAAACTAATTGAGTAAATAGCACAAAGTCGGGACATATGATTCCTCTGACCTCATGACCTATTATGGGACACCCATCAAAGGGTTTGCCCCAGTCTCATCTAATCCCAATCAAGCACCAATGTGAGGACCACCCCCACTTATAGGCCTGACAGGGGTCCTCAAGGTGCAATATTTTTAACAAAAGGTGATTGGCTAAGGAATATTAAGTTGTTACCCCATGGGTATGTTTTACCCCAATGTTAATCTTCCATTTGTCATTCAGCCTAAAAGAAGTGAGTTTTCAGAGCTTTGATAGTCTAGAATCTCAAATTTCCAAATTTGGAAATTCCCAAGCCATATGAATGTCAAGCCTTGATGTTTTAAACATCTTTATTGATTTATTAAGATATACTCTCTTTTAACCCCACGTGGCGCCTTATTTAAACTATATCTTAAACTTTTTAAAAGTTTCTATTTTTTATTACTAATTTCCTATCATCGGCAATAAAAGCCCCTGATTTACATTGTTGGATTTCAAACAGCAAGCACCAGCGAGCTGATTTATAAGCCAAAATCCAACACTAACAACCTCCACACAGCTTCCAAATCCCAGCTAGATTATTTAGCCTAGTGTAATGGGTGAGTTTGCGCCAATACGCCACAAACGAATTGGGAAATAAGAGCCAAGTTACTGACCATACTAGGTACAGGCCTGCAGAGGCCCATACCTAAACCTGACCGCCATGTCTCATCATTGCCACGTATTCTCAGACCACTGTTCCCATGACGCTGCACATTAGTAGCAGGGTCTGGGACCAGGATAGGGTTAAGAACGATGCTAACGCCACACCAAGCTCACTGGCAGAGCTCATGACTTTGATCCAATATGACTATTACTAAAATAAATTTTAATAAAATTTGAGCTTAGCCAAAATCCTTTATTTGATTTCTTTCTAGAAGACACAACTGCCCTACAGGGTTGCAGCGTCTTCCCTTAAATGATCCGCTACAAATCTTGATAAGCTTTCATTTGGTTAGACTCTTCGAGCCCCAGCCACCACATCATTAGCAAAGATTCGCCATACCACTGGATCACCATCCACGCCCCATGTAAGCCCGTCGTCATTCCACGGAGGTGATTTGGATTTGGGATAGCAATTTTGCCCAGCTCTGAACTTACCAAATCTGGTGCCAATAAAATCAGGGCCACATTCAGATCAAATTCCACCCAATCCGAGTCAATGTATGGATCAGGTGCCTCCTGATCCATTACATCACCCCTGTGAAGACCAGAATTCCCAGGCCTTCTCTGGGCACCACACAAAGTGCTCCATCATCTGCCATGTCAACTCCTCTACCGGATAGCCCTTCCACTTCACCAACAGCTTCTGTTGGCTTTTCACCCGCTTGGCATCCAGTATCCTTTTTACCTCTTATTATTGGGATCTCCCCTTCTCTAGGATTCAGCGGACTGGGGCGCTCAGACCCCTCACCCCCAAAAGCCTGTAACTGGGAAGCTTAAATCACCGGATGGGCTCTGGAACCCATTGGTAAACTCAACTTAAAGGCAACCTGATTAATAGCTCAGATGATTCGGTATGGCCTCAGAAATTTTGGACCCAGCTTATGACTCATAACAGGGATGGCATAGTTCTTGACCAATACCAGAACCCAGTCCCCAGGTTCAAACGCTGGATCTGGCGCCCTTCACCAATCTGCCTGCCACTTCTGCTGAGCTACCACCTGCTTCAAGTTTCCCATATTGTCTTTCTGATTTCCAACATGGTATATTCATTTCATCCGCCCCCTGACATATGCCACCTGCAGATCCCCCGTTAAATTTAGGGTTGAGTCTATGGTTCACGAAAAATGGCAACATTCCTGATGAGGACAGAGAGTGGTTATTGTAAGAAAACTGGGCCATCTGGACCATGATACCCAATCATCCTGTCGATCAGACATGTAGCATCGCAGATACTGTTCAAGTATCTGGTTCACCCTCTCCATTTGACCATTGGATTGCAGATAGTACACTGAGGACTCACCTGGTCTGACTTCCAAACTTCCTAGTAGACTCAGCCAGAATTTTGAGATGAATTGTGGGCCACGATCCAAAATGATCTCCTCAGGTAAGCCATGATGGATAAACACCTCATCAATGAAAACCCTTGCTACATCTTTCGCCAAAAAACTCCCAGTGCATGGGAAGAATTCAGCGTATTTGGTGGGTCTATCCACGACCACCATAATTGTGTCCTTCCCCTGCACCTTTGGAAGTCCCACTATGAAATTGACACTGACCGAACTCCATGGGGTCTGCAGTATTGACAACAGATTCAACTTACCCAATGGCAGTTTTCTCAATGGCTTTGACTTCACACATACCAAACACTCCCACACATACTTCTGGACATCCTTACAAAGGCCTGGCCATGAATAATCCCACCGTACCAACTCCATCATCTTCCCCACTCCCGGGTGTCCTGCCTGCAGATGGTCATGAGAGGCCCAGATTACCTTCCACTGTAATGATGGGTTGGGTACCCATACACGCGACTTGTGGTATAGCACTCCCACCCTCTTCATGAAATCTGCGTGGTATTGGTGTGGCTGACCCTCCGTCATCTCAGATTTCAGCCTTTGTTCAAACTCCGCGCTCCTCTGCTTCCAGCAAACTTCCTCCCCCAACTCACTCCCCCCATCTTCAACCATCGCAAACTGATCCAGGAGGAGCATTGTTGCAGTGTTGAACTCCTCCAATTCCCCCTTCTCATGCACAAAAGCTCCATTTCAGCTCAACCAATCCGCCAGGACATTCAAAGCCCCAGGCAGGTACTCCACCCAGAAATCATAGCGGACCAGCTCCACATGCCATCTGGCTTGTCGCTGGTTCATCTTTCTGGGTTGGCGATAGTACTCTAAGGCTTTGTGGTCCATTCAAATAACAAAATGATGCCAGGAATAGAGCAGGTGATGTTGACATTCATGCAAGGCCATCACTGCCAGCAGTTCCTTATTATATATCGAGTAGTTCATTTCCACAAGGAGCAGCTTACAGCTGTAGTAACACATGGGATGATCCAAACCATCCTCCCCTCCTGAAGCAATACCGCCCCCACAGCATAATTTGATGCATCCGTCTTGGCCACAAAAGGTTTCCCCAGATCCAGATGGGCCAGCACTAGTGTGGTAAGTAACTTACCCTTTAGTAATTCAAATGCCCGATCTTCCTCCTTTCCCATACAAAATGGAATGTCCTGGGTCAAATGTGTGAGCGGTAAGGCCATCTGGGAAAGATTCTTCACAAACCAACAAAGGAAGTTCAAGGCACCCAAAAAACTTTGCACCCCTATCTGATCCGTGGGAGCCTTCCATGCCCGTACTACTTGAAGCTTATCTGGACACCCCCATTCCATTCCAGAACGCCACGTTGCTAAAAAATGTCACCAAACTCTGGTTGAACTCGCACTTGGAGGGCTTCAACCTTAACCCCATTCAGCCAATCGCCCATAAAACTTCCCAAACATCTCATACATGCTCTTCCTGGGACTGCGAGAACACTAGAATATTGTCCATATATGTGGCACAGCATTGTCCAATAATCCCCCCCAAGGACATGGTCGATCATCCCTTGGAACACTGCTGGAGCATTCCTCAGCCCAAATGGCATCACACAGTATTGGTACACCCCCAGGTGGAACTTGAACGCAGTGTATTGCTGATGCTCTGGTTTCACCAGAATCTGATTAAATGCATCCACTAGGTCAAGCCTTGTAAACATCATGCATCCGGTAACCATTGAAATAATGTCCTCCAAAAGGGGCATCAGATATGGATTAGGCTCTGTGACTGCGTTTAGACATAGGAAATCCACACATGGGTGTAGGTCACCACTTGCCTTTTGTACTAACAACACAGGAGACACCACCAGAGACCTGGAGGGCTCAATCAAACCCTTGTCTAACATGGACTCCATATGGCTCTCCAATGCTTCCCTGGCCCTTTCATTTAGAGCATAGACTGGTATTCCCTTGGGAAGGTCCAATCCCTCCTTGAACTGAAATGAGAATGCAAAAGAACTCATAGGGGAAAAAGGTGAACTTCCAATGGGACCAAATACATTATTGAAGTCACTGTATTTGGGTGGGAGCTCTACCTCCTGCATTCCACTTAAGCTCCTGCATCCTCTCAGGATGTCGCTCCCAACCTTCATCTTCCTCGTCATCTGAGGTCCAATATGGGGTGATAAGGTAATTTCTCTTATGCAAAACATCGATCTGTGGCTGGAAACAATGCCAACATTGCATCCCCAGCACCACGAGGTGGGCTAGATTCCAGATTGCACAGAAACCCTCTTTCAACCAAAAGGGGTTCTGATGAACAACAATCAAGAGCTCCAGAACCCACGATGGGGCTCTTCTTGATACATTGGCAAACACCAACTCGGGACCTCTTCTCATTTCCAACTGCAAACGTTCTGCAAGCCAAACTTTACATAATTTTCCTTGGCCCCTGTATCCACCAGGGCCAGCATCTTCTCAGTCCAGCCATGTGAGTATAACTTGACTGAAATAAATAACCTAGGATAAAGCAAAGAAGAAGGTTTAATTTTAGAATCATTTTTGGATTGCAAATTTTCAGGTAAAGTAGGTCGGGGACTATAGCTCTGCCTGGGTCCTGGACCTGTTCTGCCTGACTCCTCACCGCTACCCTGATGGGATCCCCCATGGATATTCCCAAAATTCCGAGGAGAACCCTGCCAGCCTCCTCGTCCTCTACTAGCAATGACAGGCAACTGGACCCTTCCCAGGGACATCAAACCCTCTCTCCAGTTCTGTGCCAACGCCAATTGCTTTTCTACTTGAATTGCCAAAGCAATCTCTTCCGCCAACAAACCTTAATTTTAGCAGCTACCATGGCGGCCAACATATCCGCCTGCAGCCCTTGTCTAAATATCCGCAATGATTGTGAATCTGAGACTCTCGCTGCTTTCGCCAATGGCCATAAAATCTGCCCATATTTTTCCACCGAACCTCAGCCCTGTCCTACCATCATCAGAGCCAACCACGCCACATCCTGCGCCTCATCAAGATAAGCCGCCCGGTTAATCCATCACACACACTCATCCATGGATCCAGGCAGGCATCCTTGCTCTTCTATTAACTCTTGCACCCACCTGGAAAGTTCCAGAGGTAGTGCCTCCATGATTTGTGCAATCTGCAACGAGAAAGGGGTCTCCCCACCCGTTGCTTAAGCCAACCGCACCTGAAAACAAATCTGCGACACCACTTGGTGAATCTTCTCCAAGGCCTCCATAGGCAAACCTGCCAGTCCTTTTGGGGATACAGGTCCCCCTTGGCGTTCCTCCATCCTTTTGGGCCTTAAACCACACATTTGGATCACTTCTCTTATCACAAATGTAAGCAAGAAGCTCACCATCACCACTGTCAACATATGGTGGTACCATTCCTCCCACCCTGGGACCACCTCCTCTTCTTGGGGGCCCCACAAAACTGACAAGAAAGTATTAGAGTTGTGTCTAATGTAACAGGCGGGTTTGCGCCAATAGTCCACAAACGATGGGCAGTCAGAGCCAAGTTACTGAAAATAATAGGTACAGGCCTGCAGAGGCCCATACCTAAACCTGACTGCCATGTCTCATCATTGCCACATATTCTTGGATCACTGTTCCCATGATTCTGAACGTTAGTGCAGGGTATGGGACCAGTAAAGGGCCAAGAATGATGCCAACGCCACACCAAGCTCACTGGCAGAGCTCATGACTTTGATCCAATATGACTATTACTAAAATAAATTTTAATAAAATTTGAGCTTGGCCAAAATCCTTTATTTGATTTCCTCATAGAAGACACAACTGCCCTACAGGGCTGCAGCGTCTTCCCTTAAATGATCCGCTGCAAATATGAAAAAGCTTTCATTTAGTTAGACTCTTCAAGCCCCAACCACCACATCATTAGCAAAGATTCGCCATCCCACCGGATCACCATCCACACCCCACATAAGCCCATCATCATTCTGCGGAGGTGATTAGGATTTGGGATGACAATTTTGACTGGCTCCAAAAAAACCAAATTCGATGCCATTGAATAAGGGCCAGATTCAAATCAAATTTCACCCAATCCAAGTTAATGTATGAATCAGGTGCCTCCTGATCCATTACATCCAGGAAGCTAGCCAGTGCACTGTCTCAGCTTAAAATGCTCAAACGGCGCGTTTGCCAAACCTCTTATGAGGCTTCCACCATTTACAAACCCCCTTTCAAGGAAAAGTTTACCCTGGGCGAGGGTAGTATTGCATCCTTCCTCTTTGTGCATACATATGCAACGGAAGGAGCAACTGACCAGTAAAAACTAAAAAATATTCTTCCTTGCTTAAGTCATATAGCTCAGGAGATCATGGTTCCCCATATAGCCACACTTACCACCTGGGCGGAGGTTAAAGAAGCGCTGATTGAAGAATTTGGTTCAAGCAGAGTTTACAACGACAAAAAAGGCCTTTATGTGCCTTAGTCTGCAAGAGGGAGAATCAATACACTCGTTTGTTAAGCAATATTATAGTAAAACTCAACCTCTGTTACTGACCAAATTACTTTCTCTGGATGATGCTTTTGCTGCTATTGTGGCTGAATTGGTGTCTTGTCCCTATTTATCAATGCATATCTCTGCATTCAAGAACACCTTCCAAACCATATGGGATATCAAAGAGGCTCTGCTAGCAGTGGCTGACTTTCATGAACCTGAACTTCTGCAAAGAGCTCCAAAGCGAGGATCAATTCTGACCCCTTCAGCCTCTTCTATAGTTGTCTCCCTCTGGAAACCAGCTTCTGCAGAGCTGCAGCAACAAGGTACTTCTCAACCATGTGAGGATAGTCTGAAAATACTGGAAGTTATGAGGCAGCGTACCCCCCCAACTTCAATTTCAAAAATTTAGCTGGTGAAGCCAGTTATCACTTTGCCTTGTTCTCCTCTTTCTGAACAGTCTACTGTAGTGGATAAAATATAACGTCCCTCCAAGGCGCTGTCTCAATCCTCCTCAGCCTCACCTCAGGCTACCCCTAATTCAAAACCTGCAGTCATGTAGTAGCACAAGCCTGTCACTTCTAAGGAAAGAGGTAAAGCCATACACTTCCAACGCTTCCCCAAAAGTTGGTGCGGCTACAATGCTCCCTTCAAAATTCAAAAGGGTAGATGAGCTCGAAAAAGTCCTCCCCTGTGAGGATATCAAGCCAGTTTCTAAGCCCCTATTAGTAACTCGTTGAGGTGCATTGACAATCCCTCTGATGACGAGTCTGAAGGGGGTGGTGAAGACTCAGGCTATTATTTCATGGGAGCCTCAATGGAAGTGCAGATTCCAGATAGTTTGAGGACTGAAAGAATTGATATAGCCATAATATTATGACAAAACTATTTCCAACATTTGTTGAGGTTTTCAGATGTGATCAATACCTCCAGTGATGCTGACCAGCTTATTGGTACAGTGATCCGATCTACCCAACAGGTTCATACCCTCCAATCTATTAAAGATAAATGCTCTGCGATAGCTCAACGCCTTGCCACCACTCTCCATCTGAAGAAGGTTCTCGCCCTCCCCTACTTTTGGTAGCACGATAACTAAGGTAGAGGTTGTCATCAATGAGGTGCAAGTTTTAGATATCACTGATACGTGTGCTCCAGTGAATGTGGTCTCATCAAAGCTCATCAACAAAAGTTTAAAGTGGCGCCTGACATGGACTATTTGCAAGAGTTTAGTACTGTGGGGCTTAACAACACGTGAGCTATAGGAGCCTACTCTTATCTACCCATATGGATTGGAAAACTCCTATTGTCTGCCCCCGCTGTGGCATTAAACAATAATGCATATGAACTACTCATTGGCACTAAATTCATTATTGAGTAAGATGGAAATATTAATATGAAACAAAGCTTTCTCTCTCTTCTAAATTATGAAGTTCCATTGGTCTTTAAAAACGATGAGCCTAAGAAAAAAAGATACACATGCGTTGTTGAGTACCCTTCTTCCGTCCTCACTCTTATTTACACCACATCAGGCAAGAACACAAAAAGGCTGCCTGACTCCATAGATGCTTCAGAGGGCATACCATTATATGCGTCAGAGGAGGTAGTAGTCAGAGCAAGTGAACAAAAGGTGATAGACACCAAAATTACTATGCAAATCCCACGCAACTGCCTTCTACCCTTGACAAGCATTGATGGATTAAGTCAAGTGGAACCTTGGGTGTTGCCAGGTATCTTGGATCCTGCCTACCAGAGACCTATTAATCTTCTGCTGGGGAATCTCACTAAAAAGGAAATGATTAATAAAGAAGCATCATGAGATTGGAAAAGCTCTGGTGATTCCAATTGAGGATATCTAGAAAGTCCATTATATTGGGTCTATGCTAGATATGGGACTACCCAAAGACCAAATGATATGCGCTATGCCCAACTTTTAAATTTCTGATGATCTAACTCCCGCTGAGCTTAATAAAGTTCATTTCTTATTGGAGTCTTATAGTGACATTTTCTCAAAATCTGATACTAAAAATGGGCATATGAAGAATTGAACTCATACCATTGATGTTGGTGATGCCAAGCCTATTTGATCCAAGCCTTATCAGAAATCACAAGTTGATAAGCTCCAGATGAGGAAGGACTTAAATAGTTACTGGATGTGGGGATACTGGTGCCTTCTCAAAGCCTTTGGTTATCTCCATTATTTCTTATAAAAAGAAGAATGGTGGGCATTGGGTAGTTATGGACTACTGCGAACTGGATAACCTCACCAAGAAGGATAGCTACCCCGATCCCACAAATGGACAACGCTCTGGCCCAACTCATTGGGTACAAATTCTTTTCTGCCATGGGCTTGGCTAGCGGATACTGGAAGATGGACTTTTCTCCACAAGGCTAGGAAAAGTGTGCGCTTATCTGCAGTAAGGGACTCTTCCAACCTACCTTACTACCACAAGTGTTGTGCAATGTGCCCGCAACTTTTCCAGCGAGCCATGGACCACATCTTGCGGGATCCGAAGCTTAGTTTCATAATTGTCTATCTTGACAATATTACCATATTTTCCCAAATGTTCAATGAGCACCTTTCACACTTAAAGGAAGTTTTCCAATGCCTGCGAGTCTCTCACATAAAGATGAAGCCCTCCAAATATGTATTCTTCCAGAAGAAATTGGATTTTCTGGGCCACGCTATCTATTCAGATGGGATCCAGCCTCTCCATGATAAGATTGAAGCTATAGACAAGATGCCTGCGCCAGAAACCCTATGCAATATCCAGGTGTTCTGGGCATGATGGGGTACTACTATCAATTTATCCCTAAATTTGGTCAGCTCAGTGAGCCACTTGTACACCTCTTGGCCAAAAACACTCCTTTTCATTGGGGAGCTTAACAACAGGCTGCTTTTTTTAAGCGCTAAGAAAGCTGCTGCAGCGACGGCCAATCCTAGCCACCCTGACTATAGTAAGCCCTTCATGATGTTTACTGATGCCTCCAACTATGCAGTTGGAGCCATCTTGGTTAAATTGGATGAGCATGGGGTTGATCATCTCGTTTCATACTTTAGAAAGATGCTTTCTAAGGCAGAACGCAACTATAGCATCACTGAGAAGGAGTGCCTTGCCATCTTGCTTGCTGTTAAATATTACCACCCTTTCTTATATGGGACCTCATTTAAAGCGGTTACTGACCACGACTATTTGAAGTGGTTAAAAAATATGAAAGATCCCACTGGGCGGTTGGCACACTAGGCTTTAAAGTCCCAGCACTATGATATGGTTATTGAGCACTAAGCTGGGACAATCAACATGAATTTGATGGGTTGACTCAGATGCCCACCCTTGACTTAGATAATAGTGAAGTGGAGAGGCTACATGACCTCTGAATGACCCCTGACGCTTGGGAGGATGAGGTGAACCCGTCCTGAAGATGCTAGCTTGACACCCCATAACACTAAGGTGAATGATGGGAAGTTATACAAGAAAGTAGGGGTGAATTGGTTACCCTACCTCCAAACATCTGAGCGATTACCTGTCATTATGGAGTCTCATGCCATCCTAGGGCATAGTGGATTGCGGAAACCTATGAGTGGATGAAAGAACGCTACTACTGGGAGGGAATCATGGAGACCATCATCAAAGTCAGGGATGCTTGTCTGAAATGTTTAAAGCAATCTAGCTTTAATGACAGGGATCAATATCAACCTATTACTCTGCAACAACCCTTTCACACAATAAGCCTAGATGTAGTTGCCATCTACCACAAACTACGGGTGGAAATTGATATATATTGATTAGGATTGATCACTTTACCAAATGTTAAAGCTGTGTCTCTTCCAGCTCAGATGGTGTCAGAATTTGCACTAAATTGATAGTAAATTGAGTTAGGTCCTTTGAAGCTCACTTAAGGTTGTGGACAGTCTTAAATTTTGCACTGAAATCAAATATACAAATAGTATAGGACTTAACCTTTTATTAGAGGTTCAGAGGTTGAAATAAGTCCCCCATTGTTGAACTTAACCAGTTGGCGATGATTTAGAGGTTCCCGCGGTCCAAATTTAGTTAATGTTGGATTTTGCACTGAAATCCAAAGATAAATATGCCAATTGAACTCCAAAGAGTAGACAATACTGCAAGAAAATTTACATTATTTGAAATATATGCTAGTATCATTTATAGCACTAGGGAAGTATCTTAGATAAAGGCTAATTAAATATCAAGGGTAATTAATTAAAGATAGGATAGATCAGGATATGCAAATTCTCAGCATCATTTGCTGACAGTGTGAGTTATATAAATAATTATTAAATAATACAAGGGGAATGGGACCATTCTTGGCATAATTTGCTGATGATCCCAAAAGGGTAAATTGATTGGGATTCAGAGTTGGATAGAAATTCCCTGTGCCCCAATTAATGTTTTGACACCCTCGGCATTAGTTGCTGATGTTGAATTAATTAAATTAATTAATATTATTGAGGTCATTCCGCAATACTTCAGATCAGACTTGACCCAAGTTAATGGTGAGCTCAATCCAGCATTCACCCATAGGCGGGTCACAAACCCTTGTCAGGGCTTCCCCCAATAAAGGGAGAATCCTGACAGAACCCCCTCCAAGCCTTGTCTAGGGGTAGAGTCAAGGCGGAGTCTTTGGCGTGAGAGCCAGCATCGGGATGACACCTGGCATTAAGAAGAGGTCCCAGCATTGGGGAGGACACCCAGCTTTGGCGCTGAACCCAGCATTGGGAGGAGGTCCTGGCATGATGGTTGAGGTAGACATGGAATAGAGGAGAGTAGGCATCCTTCTGATGTTTTCTTTGGATGGGAGCAATGACAAAGTAGATTGGGGACAGAGTAAAAATGATGGAAAGCTGCATAAAGAAGCTTTATTGAAATTCAAATTAATCCTGTGTTTGAACCCAAACGTAGCTCCAGGGATAGAGGAAGTGATCTGTTTCAGGAAAAACCTTGACATCTTTGTAAAATCAATTAGGAGCTTGCAATTGAGAGAAAGTTTAGTGTTAAAGTAAACTATCATCCCATTGTTATAGATATTAACAACATATTTGAAAATGGTGGATGGTTTGAGCTCATTGCCATTGATCTTGAGGCAATTGGGGTTGGTAACGTCACTATCTAATTTGATGGAAGTGGAGCCCACCATGGTGAGAGGAGAATGTGATTTGGGTTTAAAGTCAATGCGGTGGCCAATACTACTGATAAAATATACAAACTTTTGAACTAAGGTGGATTGACCATCAGTTTGGTTGACCTTGAAGTTAGAATTGGGTGGTTTGGATTTAAATTTGATTAAAATAATTTCCTTTAGACTTTGGATCAGGTGGTTTGGATTTTAAATCAAATTGGTGGCCAAATTCATGAGTCAGCTTAATTTTAAAGTATAAATTGAGTGATTTAGATTCTTCAGCCACAATGAGATTACCTAAATTTTTAGTGGAACTAAAAAAATAAAAAGTGAGTTTAGGTCAATAGGAATTAGGAGGATCATTTGGTTCATCTCTTAATGTTGGGGTTATTAATCAATCCTGCAACGTACCATGGCCAGGTGGAATATTGCAAAAATGATGGAAACTTATTTAGTGGACAATCTGATGGTTGATGGTGAGGCGTTACATCATTCATATATTTTGTATTGATCTTCTCCATTAAGACAATAAGGGAATTCTTAGAAATATCAACAGTTTGTGTTTGTAACTTGATGGGGGCAACCATGTCCATAATTGTATTGAGGTGATCAGCAGAAAAGACATCATCTTTCCCAACACAGGTAAGTTCATTGGAAATATTTTCATCAGCGGGGAGACAAACATCATCCATTGCAAGGAAGACATTCAAGTTGACTGGTTTAAGGCCATCTTTAGCTTGAAGAATATCTTGTAACTTATTATTTTTCTTTTGATATTTTTTTAATTTAGTGAGGTGTTCAACCATTAATTTATCCAAGAGTAAACAAAACCTAAAAGACAATAGTCATTCCCCTGAGTAATATCTTCTGAATCTTTCTTTCTCTTAGTATCACAATCCTTCTTGTAGCGCAGTGCTTTCTCCTTATAATAATATGGCCTTCTTTAATTTTTTCACTTTATGATGCTGTATTTGTTGCTCAATAACATTTTTTTCAAATACTTCAGGCACATCTAATAAGGCGAGCAGTTGCTTAAGGTGACTGGGCAGTCTTAAATGGACAAAGTCTCCTGGGATACACTCAAAAGATTTTTTTGTAAAGGTCTTCTCCACAGATAATTTATTTTTTCGATTCCAAAGCATATATTGCAATAGATCAGTTTATTTGAAGTAGCTGTATTCTCCATAGTGTAATACTAATATTGTCCTTAGTATAGTTTAAAACTTCATGTGGCTTGAAAGGGACCTGGTAGGAAACACCAGTGTCAGAATTTGCACTGAATCTGATAATAAATTGAGTTAGGTCCTTTGAAGTTCACTTAAGGTTGTGGACAGTCCTAAATTTTGCACTGAAATCAAATATATAAATAGTATAGGACTTAACCTTTTATTAGAGGTTCAGAGGTTGAAATAAGTCCCCTATTGTTGAACTTAACCAGTTGGCGATGATTTAGAGGTTCCCGCGGGCCAAATATAGTAATTGTTGGATTTTGCATTGAAATCCAAAGATAAATATGCCAATTGAACTCCAAAGAGTAGACAATACTACAAGAAAATTTACATTATTTGAAATATATGCTAGTATCATTTATAGCACTAGGGAAGTATCTTAGATTAAGGCTAATTAAATATCAAGGTAATAGATTAAAGATAGGATAGATCAGGATATGCAAATGCTCAGCATCATTTGCTGACAGTGTGAGTTATATAGATAATTATTAAATAATACAAGGGGAATGGGACCATTCTTGACATAATTTGCTGATGATCCCAAAAGGGTAAATTGATTGGGATTCAGAGTTGGATAGAAATTCCCTGTGCTCCAACTAATGTTTTGACATCCTCATCATTAGTTGCTGATGTTGAATTAATTAAATTAATTAATTCTATTGGGTCAATCCTCAATACTTCGAATCAGACTCAACCTAAGAAAAATGAAGCACAATCTGGCATCTGCCCATAGACGGATCATGATCCTTAGTTGGGGCTTCCCCCAATAAATGGAGAATCCTGACAGATGGCCAAAGCCACTGCCACTTTCCATTATCAGCATTTTCTCGCTCAACGTAGTTGCCCCCAAGTTTTTCTTTGATACAAATGAACAAACTTCACCTAAAAATGGTGAAGACCCTCACTGCCTCTATGGGAACACAACAGATCTTTTCTGCCCCCTATAACCTCTTGACTAATGGTACCATGGAAAGAGCTAATGGGACCCTGGTCTCTATATTACAGATAATGGCCACTTCAGACCCCCTTCACTGGGATCTGTTCTAGCTCAGGTGCCCTCATGGCCCACTGGATCAGTTACCACTGGATCCTTAAGATGTCTCCATTCCATATGTTGTATGGCTAAGAACCTGAGGTGCCTGATTGACTTGCCAAAGATGTTTTCTCAGCTAGGACTGATCCAGATCAAGCCATGAAGATGTTGGAGCAGTACATAATCCAGTTACAGTCTGAGGCGATAACCAATTTAGCAAAAACTGTCACTAAAGAGGGCCAAGCAGCCATTGAGCCTAAGCCACCACTTCCTTCCTTCCAAGTGGCAGACTTGGTACTCTATTACCACAACTAAATCATTTCTAGAAAGGAAAAGTATGGGTCCATCTGGGAAGGGCCTTTCATTATCACCTATATGCGAGGGGATGAGTATTCCATTAAATTTCTTGCTTCTGGGGTTATGATTAATTGAGTGCATGGATGGTTCTTATGACCTTAAACCCCCTACCACTCTTGAAGGGGGTAATGTTGGACAACCACAGGTCCAATGTATTAAAAATAGTGGTTTGGAGATAAATGATGAAAAGATTGGCCAAAAGACCCTGGTTGATTCCTGGTGTAACCCCTTAAATTGAGGTAACACTTCTATTAAAAATTGGGCGAATAAAATAATTTTGGGCAGTCAAATTGTAATAAATCATCGGCCAAATCTTATAGTTCGTCAGAGGCTCCTCTCCAGGCAATTTCTATTTATTACAACATACACTGCGGAGACTGGCCTCTTTTATAGGGTCAGAGGGGTTCAGAAAGGTGAAAAGATTTCCTGCCTTCTTATTGGTCTAAATTTATAAAATCCCTGCCTCATGGGTTCATCTTCCCATCTGTCACTTCCTCATCTGGCCTTGCATTGATTTGAGGTGAGTCTTGACTGATCGGATGGGTCAAATCCCATTATTCCCTAATTTGGACATTACTAAGCAATCTGAACTTTGAGCCCTAACATCTAAATACTAGCATTGACTATTTTGAGGATTTGCTTTTTGACATCAGTATTGCAACTAATAGAACCTATAAAAACAATCTTTTATTAGTTATTTTTTAGCACTAGTGGTGGCCAACCCAAAAGGGGGAACCGCCACACATCTTTATTTGCAAATGGGCCAAACAAAGGGATTATCATAAATAAAAAAATTCCTAATATAGCCCCTTGGTTATCAGCCTAGGAAGCCATATAAGAAGGCGAGGAAGCTTTGGGGAAACTTTTGTCTGGTGTCCGCTTTAGCTGGCAGACCATGGCGGACAACATAGGGGTAGTGGCATCAGAACATGGGGCATGAGAAGGTATAGCTGCGGGTTTTGTTCATTTATGAGGCCATTGGTATCTATCACTTCAATGTAGCGAGCAAGTTGATGCTCAGCAAAAGTGATGAGAGCCAGCACACAGGTGAAAGACTTAATGCGCTGGTGGGTTTGGTGATAGTTGGGGTCAAAAAGAGAGGTTTTTGCCGCATTGATGCAAGTGCAGCTCACACCAAAAGCAAGCTCCTCAATCTCATAATTTGCATATTCCTCAAAATCATTGGGAAATTGGGGATTGAAATACCCTCAACCAGGGATTCTATCGCCCCATGGAGTTTCTGGCATAGTAGGGTCTTGGCTTGGGCAGCTGCAGCTGCAACTGCCATTTTTATTAATATTTTTATAAACAGGAAATCCATTTTTTGGACGAGAATGGTGGGAGCGCAATTTGGGAGGGTCAACAAAGAACTCCTCCAAAGCAAAAATCAGGTTTCATGTGGCATGGCCGTCTGTTCTCCTCAATCCATTTGAGAGCCTCAAATGGATTAGATTTGGCCAGCGCTGGGCCAGCCACAGGAATTGGGGCTGTGACTGGAGCTGATTGGCCACATGCTGTTGACCATGGCAGCTCAGCTGAAACTAGGTCAGCCAAAAACTCAGGATTCCATAATCCAGTCAAATTTTTAAATTTTTTTAAATTTTTGTAGATTTTGATTGGCTGCCACTTTGGAAGCAGTGCCAGAATTCCCCGACGTTGGGGGTGGGAGGATTGAGCCTCAGAAAAAAATTGGGGCAACGCAGCCACCAAGGCAGCGCCCAAGCCCTGAGCGGCAGATGCAGTGAAAGCAGCAACCATGGGGCACTTGTGCTTTGAGTGGTCAATCTTTAAGCACAAGCAGCAAATGGTGCAGCCATTTTTGATGCATGCCCAAAAAGGATGATCAGGAACAGACCAGATCATGGTGTGGGGGGGGGAATTACAAGGTGGGTGTTGTGATGAAATGGGCAGATTATCACAAAGGCGCGAGGGCCTGCTAGACAATCATCCCCATGGGGCACCACAAACTGCAACATGGGGTCTGTGCCATAAATGGCCAAACCTCAATGAGCTCATGGTGGAGGCGTTCAGGGGAAAGGAAGGAGGGCAACCTGGCGAACTGGATCACCAAAGTGGCCTCATCTGGGAGCCAGGTGCAAATGGTGGGCAAAGGAATTTTTTATAAATTAATTGCAGTTTGGCTACTGCCACTGCATCAGCTTCAGAGTGGAAACTGAGGTCAAAGTAGACCTTAAAGGGGAAGAAGTCAATATAGCTGATGGGTTTGAAAACTGCCATGGCCATCTCAATGATGGCCGCGCTTGCATATGAGAAGAAATTCCCATATTTAACCCAGAGGCCAAAATGCAAATTGCTCCATGGGAGCACCAAAGGGCTCCAGAGCACCGCCTGAGAGCTTGTGAGGTGGTGGTTCAAGTCCCAAGGTGGGACATAACGCCTGGTAGTGTTGGGAGAGCTAGCAGAGCCAGCCTGGGCGCACTTTGGCGGTGGGCAAAAGATGCCAGATGGCGGTGCACCACCACCCTGGGCCAGGGCAGCAGGCATCAATTGCATCAATATTGGTAAGCTTGGCTCAACCAAGTGGTCATGTTATATATTTTTTAAAAAAATCCATATTTGGCTTTGATAGAGGTATCAAAGCAAAAGAAAGATAAACTTTTATTAATTGTAATTTTAACATTTTTAATTATAAAAGTGGTCAACAACCCCTACTTTTTCCCCAAAGTAGAAAACCAGCTTCTCCTGAACATAATTGTTGGAATTAGGTGTGAAAAACGCACCATCAATCAAAATAACCCTGAATTCCAAAAGCTTGAAATGCTTTAAACAATTAAGGAAAAACTTATAAGTGAATATTATAAGAATTAATAAATCTGTACTTCAATTATGGCCAAGTTAGAGTGTATAGTTTATGCATAGTTAAAATTACTATATATTTCTGATATGTGCAATGTATCTGTTTGAACTTTGGGTAGGGAACAATCTATTATTACGGCATTGGCATTGTGCACCAATGCCCCAAACCAAGATTTAGAATAATTAGGCAGTTCATGGAGCTCCTAGCCTATCAGAACACTGAGAGTGGAGGTTTACCAGGTTTTATCATTCTTTCTCATTAATCTTAATGCCTATTTTCCCATTAATCAGTGCAGTATCATCTCCATGTTAGTCCACCTCTAAGAAATATAATCTAATAAATAAAATCTGTATCAGTATGTTTGTTTTAGGGCTAATTTTGAAAAGATCTATAGTAGATTATAAGATACAGAACAAGTCATTAGTATAACAACTTTACTTTTTCTAATTAATTTCAAGGTGAGCAGATACCCAGAAATTATGTTGTCAGATTAATAAAAATATGGCTTGCCTTCCAGCAATATTTAATTATCCTTCAAGCCATCACACAGGCACACTTAGCCTTGCAAACCAGTAATTTAAAAGCATACAACTGTTAAATTTTTATTTGAGATGGGCTGACCTGGGACAATACTGCACCAATGAAGAGAAGCGAAGAAAATGGGAAAGGAGGATAAAACTTGTAAAACCTCCATGCACGGCATATGATAGGCCAGGAACTTCATGGACCGCCTTTGTTATGTGCTATCTCAGTTTGGGGCATTATTGTGCAAAACCAACACATACATAATTTTCCCCTACTAAAGTTTATCAACTGGGATCAAACTTGGGGAGGCATTTATAGATGGTCCATATTCTATCACTGGGGTATCCTCCCCTCATAGTAGATATTTGTTATGGATAAACAACTGCTTGCTTTAATACATTCTAGAAGTATTAGCCATAGCCTAAAATAAATGTTGTATGATGTAGTTGTTAGAAGCTTAAGTACCTAAACTATATTGAAAAATAACTACTTTTTGTAATTATCTAGTCATCTGAAAATACATAGATATTGTTTTAGGATATTGTATAAGTTTATACATCTTGAAGCTAAACTTGCAAGGTACATGCTACTCTGCATTAAAATTTCAAGTGGTTTAAAATTTAACAATGATTTTTGTGTCAATAGATTATTTTACCCAGAGATATAAAGTTTATATTACTACTAGATCCTTGACTTTCTAAATCTGTAATATCTTTTAAATATTAACATAGAATCTTGTTATATTGTCTTAACTTTCAAAGCACTTTCACATATTATGTTTTTTTCTAACTTCTCTTTTCTCTTAACTATATAAAATTCTTTACAAAGCGTCAAACTATAAAAATATTATTTAGCATTACGTAAACACCTAAAGAAAGCCTTTGTCATGATGACGTTTTTCCCCTCAAAAATCACAGATATAGATATTAAGCTTATAGCTCAATATTTGTGTGCTTCAGACTTGACATAGTGCAAGTTGATTTATAGAAGATTGTTCATATAAAGTGGTTTTATTGTCCAGCAAATAGTACAGAATACCAAGGGATCATATATCCTTGAGAACTTGTGGTGGTACATTATATGGTTAAAATGAGGAGAAAATTGGTTCAATAACGTACCAAAGGCCCATAACCATCCAGAAGGAGAGCAATGGGGAAATTACAGGTCTTTCTGGGGCAACCCATAGGAGGGAGATGCAGGGAGGGCAATAACCCCTCCAAGGTCTGCAGCTGTTAGTCATTATAAACAGAACGGATTTGAGGTGTATAAGAACATAGATTGGCATATTGCACCACCTTAGTGGCTGATCTGCAGAGTATATCCTAAATAAAGGTGTAAATGGTGTGTGCAATGTATTGGCAGCCAAAATCAGAGGTGCAAAGTGTTGCCAACCCAGTTATGTAGCATAAAGGGTTTGCATTAATGAATTTTGAGCACACTGCATAATGGTAGTGAAAATTTGTGGATAGCAGCGTTCATTGTCAGATGATATTATCAAAGGAACATTAGAGTGAGGAGAGCGGAATTTATGTAATGCAAACAGAAAAGAAGTTGGTACTTTTTAAAGAAGCTATAAAAGAGAAATAACTAGAAACCTACCCCAAATAGGGTGGTTGCCTTTATAATTTAGATGGGGTAGAATAAGGAGGAAACTCATGCACTGGCCTACATTTTGTCTCTGATGAAACTCCCAAGTTGGAGGGTTAGGAAGAGTGCCAAATTTGGAGAGAGTTTTTGGTGTGCTTAGATCACGTCATAAAATTTTTGATAGTGAAGACTAAGTATCAAAGAGTAATCCAGAGGGATGCTATTAGTCTTGGATGGATTCATCCAAATTGGTAAGATACTATAACCAGTTTCACTTTTATATGTCCCATTAGCGGAATTAAAGTTAATGAGTAATGGTGGTGGATTGAACTATCATCAAATTTTAACCACAATTTAAACTATTTGCAAAAACACAACATGAAATTACTGAACATATTGAGGTCTATATAAGGTGTAGGATGGGATTTGGTGATTAATTGTATATTGTCAGTGATAAAGCCTTGAATTGGGTGAGCCCTAGGGTCTTGCCAGAGGCTGCCATGGTATAAACTGGCTGAAAGAAGACTGGTCAAACAGTCTGGGTGTGTTGGTGCCCAGGGAATGGCCCAGAATGCTAAAGGCTTAGATGACCTGTTGAGTTGCCTGTGGAACGTTTTATTTATTAGATGAGGGTCAAACTGGCTTAATAATATCAAAGGCCCCCATTATAAGCCAGAAAGCTGAGATGAGGGCAACTGTGGGTTAACAGGGGTAACTCTATGTACTGAGAGGCAGGAAGGTAACAACCTCTCTGAGATTTGTGGCTGTTGGTTATTACAAAAGGACAAATCAATGGAGTGTAGGAACATAGGATGGGTGGATTGCGCTGAACTAACGGCAGAATGTCAGGGTAATTTACTGTTATAGGTATCCATAGCGTGCGTGACATTTGGCAGACAAGATCAGAGTGCAAAGTCTCATAAACTTTGTTTTCGTTTAGATAATTATTGTTTATTAATTGTGATGCCTACTCCTTAAAAAGTTGTGCAAGCTAAAGATAGTTGCGTGCATCACCAGAAATTGTTAAGGCAACAAAAAAAGCAACTGTGGAGGTCAGAGTTTACAGTAAACAACTAGGAAAAGGCTGCTTTAAACAAGAGGGGAAGAAACTAAAGAAATATCCAGCAACTATCCTCCTTAGGGATGTTTGCCCATATATTGGGAAAAAGGTTAGGAAGATAGCCTGTAATTTGACATGTCGTTAAGCAACTACAAGGAACCCTAGTTTGCCAGATTAGGTATAGTACCATGAGTTTTGGAGAGGCTTCAAAAAGCTTAAATTATGTCTTAAAAATCTTCACAACATAAATTATAAATCAGTGAGTAATCTAGCAGATTATTTCTGATCTTGGACGTATTCATCTGTACTGGTGCCCCATTAACATTAGCTTTCCAAGAACCCATCATATCAATAAAATTGATTGACAAACATTGGTAGTGATCTTGGCGGTCTACAATATTAATCTGCAATCCAGACTATGATAACAACCAAATTGACTTAGCAGATGAACCAGAGTTACATGGGGTTTGGACAGGGTAAAGTAATATCTTGTATTTCAGCAGTGATCAAGTCACTCTTGGGGTAAGTCCTAAGGTCCTGCTAGAGGCCCCTAGACTGAACCACCTCACTGCACATCTCTTCAATCAGTTTTACCTTTCATAAGAGGAAATAGGGGGTCAGAGAGGGAGACTTTTGGGAGCCAGGGAATAAATAACCACTCATCCATCATGTGATCTAGCTCACTGATATGAGAGAGGGGCCCTACTAGGCGCTTGGGAACCTTATAGCTCCTGTAGAAGTATCACCTGAAATTTATCTGGACGGGATGGTCATTGGGACTTACATTTTCTTTCCTTTGGGATCAGGATACATACATCCTCTTAAAACATGAGCAAGGGCATAGTCTTTATGACTTTCAGGGAACACAATTTCAGAAAGAGTCACCACTTTTTAAAGGGGATGTGGATCATCAGAATGGGTTGCATAAAAGGTTTCCACAAGATCATTGCAGTTGAAATGATCTTTTGCGCTTACCAAGCTACTATTATAAATAAGGGTAACCCTTCCAAGCCACCAGGTACTGGATTTAGCAACGTGATTTTAGGGAGACCAAAATTTCCCTCTACCTTCACCTCATGGGATATATCTACCATGATGAGTTCTGGAAATTTGGGCATGGTGGTTCTTAATGGAGACAACTGAGACATGCAAAACATATCATAATTTCCAGTGAAAAGGGAGCTTCATATGAAATATTCATTTACTCAGTCCTTCAACACCTCATAGGTCCCAGAATGTTTGCACACTAGCTTCCAGGATAAGATTTTTAATGTCCAATTGACGCGTTCCCAACATGACAGGTTATTTTTCCATGGTATCCTGGCCTGGGTGGCATTTCCAGTCTGCAATTTTCTTGTGTTTGTCCACTGCTTTTGATAGTTGTTCTTGTACAATGTTGTAGGTTTTGCATCTATGATATAAACGTTCCTCAGCTGCAGGAACTGTGGAATTGAGGTGGGTGCCAATATAGAATAAGGGGTAACACTTAAGTTCGCTTCAAATGGAAAACTAGTGGAGGCATGGGGTTTTGTTATTAAAACTGCGTCAAGGGGAATCCGAATCAGAAGTGCCATGAAATTTGGAGGTATAACATTAAAGATATTTGTCACAGCTAGTGACATTTTAGTTGGAGTAGAACTTCCCACCAGATCCAAACATAAGAAACCCTTGGAGCCAAGAAAAGAACCCTTGAGGGATACAAATGACCTCTTTATGGTCAGTGACCAAAAATAGGTTCTGGATTTTCCAGTCAGGGCTGAGGGAAACGTCACTTTGCAGGAAAAAAATCTAGCGAAAATTAACTCAAAAATCCAGAAAATCAGCTGATACAAAGTCACAGAATTTGGACAAATTTTTATAATTTCTATTTTGCTATAATATGAAAACTTTTCAGATCAGATTGGGTTTTGGTAATTGTTTTGAGAATATTGTGAATCTTCCATTTAAATTCATGCACAAGCTTAGAGAAGCTTTACTTTTCTCAAAGAAACAGAAGATTTTTAATAAAGCTTTGGGAATATTTGCTAAAGTTTACCCATAATTTCCTGTTTCTTTTATTAATAACACACTGGTTGAAACCTTCTGCAATAATCAGAATTCATTTTCAGCTCTGGTCTGACCCTCACCTTTGGCACGAAACTTCCCCATGCTGGGGACTATTCCACCAACTCTGCCATATTGTATTTTGCCACTTTCTGCCCCAGTACCCCTGCAACCTATCCAACTCTCAGATACTATTATCCCTGATGGTTTGTGTTGGTTTGTTGTGCGTTTTGTTTAATATAAAATTGAAAGCAAAATTTTTAATAACCTAGAACGTTGCTTCCTCTTATTGGGACATTTTGCTTTAGTTTAGAACTTCTGTTTGGCGCTTTCCCTCCTGAGACCTCCTGACTCAGTTCCCTACTACACTATCTGAGAAAAGGCTAGACTTAATTGTGAGTTTCTTCTCCTTTTGTATGGCTAGAGTCAGCCCAAACCTCTCAGAGCTGTCCCCTTTTGAAGTGGTTCACTAGCCTGGTACTTTTTGTATCCCTCATGGCCTTAGTTTTTACCTTCTTCAAAGGGAGTTCTGAGGGTAATGCGCGGCTCCCCTTACTCAAGAAGTCCATATAGTATGCAGTACCTGCCACTACCAGCTTAACCTTCCCCCACTCGCTTGATTCAAATTTTAAAAAGGAGATCTTCACCACGTTGTCCAACCTAAAGGACCTCATAAGTCTTAAGGCAAGGACTTAGATGGCGTTCTCCTCTTCCAGCTGATGCTTTATAAAATTTCAGAGAGTTTCACCAATGGCTACTCTCTGCTGGTGGAACTAGTAGATCACTGCTGGAATCCCTCCCAGCGTTAGAAACCTTTGTCAAGCCCCTAGAGAGAACCCCTGCCACCTTTGAGGACTATAACTCTCTTGTTCACTTGGCCTAAGGAGACCTCACTATGACACAGTACTTGTGCTTGTTCCAAGAAAAGGCATCAAGGTTGAAATTTTTTTCACAGTGGAATTTGGCTCTCCTTGCAAGTTCCTAGATAACCCGGTGCTGCCCTTGGCATATGGGACAACCATCCCTCCTTCTTATCTGGGACGTACTCCATCCTTGCATCCATGATGTCTAACAGCATCTGCGCTGTCAGGCTCAACTGTACCGTGGAACTTCAGATTTTAAAGCATGACAACTCCATCTCTGTTATGCACCCTCATAGCACCTATTTTGGTACACCTAAAGCCAGTCAAGTTTCAGATCCTATTTTAGCTTATCCAGCTGATGCCCTAGCTGTAAAAACACCTCCAACCTGACCATTGACTATTTCCCCTCTGTACTATCTCAGTACCATGTAGAGCCAGCAGTGAGCACGCTGGAAAGTGAGATTGAAACCTCCATCCTAGGTGAGGGTCTCCTCACTACTGGCCCTACACCGTCGCGCTCCAGAGGAGTACCCTCGCTTTCTCCCTCAAAAGTAGAGGGGTTTAGTAAGTCTAACACACTTAATTCAGAGCATTCACTTTAATCTAGACATGTCTTTCTGTTGCCATTTTAGAACCAATGTCCCTGTTGGGATATTTGTTCATATAATTTAGCTAATCATATTTTGCCAGATCTGCTTTGCCCACTAGGTGGTTCACCTTAGTGGATGAATTATCATAGATAAATGATAACTAATGTTGGAAGTAGCCCTAATGAAATATTAGCTTATCCGTCAAGATTTGACTTCTCCAAGACTCAAATCACCAGGTTGTTAATAATTTATCATGGATCATCCCCAATAATGTTTTACCATTTTTTTAATTGCTGATCAAATTATTGGCAATTTATTTATATCAGTTGATCAAGTTTTGTTGCCAATTGACTCAAGGATTTTATTAGTGGCTGAAATGTCAACAACACTTCTGGTAGCAACATGCGAGTTAACCTACTTAGGCTAATTTGCTGATGTCTTAATCATAGGCAGTGAAACCTGATGGAGGAGGAAGTTTCATGTAAGATTACAACTTAGGAGGGTAATCCGTTAGCAATGGCAGCCATCTCTCCAGAGAGGTGTCAATTTAATAATTGTGCCATATTACTTATAATCTACTTTTATTGAAGTAAAATAAAACAGAAAGTAGAAATTTAATTATTTTGCATTTATACAATTATTGTATTTGTTGCTCTTGGAATTAGAGCTGAAGCATAAGATATCCCAAGCTAAAATATTATTAGTTATGTTATCCATTTCTTTGCGTGAAGAGTTAAAAAGAAAGAATCACTTTGTTTTTAAAAGTCCGTTGTTGGTTGTTTGTATAACTTAACTAGGTAGATGGTCCCCAAACTATAGCCACCTTTATTTATAATATTAACCTATTTGAACTCATAAAGAACCTGTGCAGTAAATTTATGAGCCTAAGCAAGAAGCTTAAAATTTAAAATTGGTGCTTACTAAAGGGGGGTAGTTGATTTTAAAGCCAAAATTACTAGAAGGAGTTATAAGATCAATGTAATCTGAGACTGAATTTAAATAGTTATATGAAGAATTATAAGCAATTAACAAGAAAGTGCTGAGCTTGGCATCACAAGCTAATGTTTCTACTTTGTAAGAGCGTGTAACTAAAACAGAGAAGGAGATCTAGCAATTCAGAAAGTTAACAATGATCTCTATGAGAAGGTCACTTCCTTGAAGTGAATGGAGACCAAGTTATACAAAGAGATCTTTTTATGAGACAAAATGTGAAGTAGACAGAGAATACTTCAACCGGCTTCAGGAAGACATGTCAAAAATGGTGAAAAGCATTAAAGAACTCAAAAATCACAAATGTTATTATCCTCAGATGGAGACAAATGAAGACGATGATATTGCAACCAAAACTCCAGTCAGGAAAATACCCCATCAAGAAATATGCTTAAATCGTTCACTGCAATGTTGGAAATAAGTCTCAAAGTTACACCTACCATTTATTGGGTTGCTGGCCCAGAATCTCCTTCCAGTGGAGAAACAGAAAAATTTAAAATATGCTGAACAAACCACATTTAATTATGATAACGCTCCAGCATTTTTCCATTTATCTTAAACTGATTATGTTCAGATATGTGTTAACAGAAAGTGGTACCCTTTATTATCTGCCTTAACACCAATTGCTAATTTGGTGTTGCCAAATTTCAACGGGGACAATTGGATGTACTTTAGAGCCAAATAAGGTATAATGCTTGATTTTGGTAGTCTTACTCAAACGCCAACCGTAAACAGGAGTTTATGGGAATCCAATTTTGAAAGGATGAAACCTTGGCTGCTTTTGCCGGCCAATTTTACCAGAAAGCAAAAATCATGGCTGGGGCAAAAGTACTATTAGATTTAGATGCATGTATAGATATACAAGCAGCGCTTCAGTCCCACCAGGAATTGCATCACATTATGGTGTCAGCGCTTATGTACCAAACTTCTACATTCCACATGGTGGATCATCTCAAGGTGTTGGGAGCAACGTTTGAGGCATCCAATCAAACCTTTAAAGTCATTCAGACCAAAGCTCAGAATGACGTGAAATTTTCTGATTCAAAATTATATAAAAGATCAGCTCATAACAGGAAAAAGCTTCAGTTCAGAAATTAGTGGATATAAACCAGGTTTACTGCTTCTTATTTTAAACTTAAGCATGTATTCGCTCAATGCCATGGTGAAAAGACTAGAAAGCAAACTAATTTGGTTCAGGCTGAAGAAAGAGAAACTAGTCAAGAGTCAGAAAAGGGATCAGCAGTCTAGATAAGGAACAGATAGTACTGCCATCACCCTTTTTTTAGTACTAGATGGTCCTACTGCCATCACCCTTGTTCCACCCAATATACTTAATGATGGCATATATATTTCAGATTTATTTATGGAAGATACACCTGATATTCTCTATGAGGTAGTCGATTTGGACGTAAATTTAAATACCCAAGCCAAGGTGAAGAGGATAGGCCTCAAAATTATGAAAAATTGCTCATCCATACGCTCATCAGCTGGCATAAAATATGAGATCTGCCAAAAGCACAGATGAACTACTAAAGGGCAAACTGGATGAAGCAGAAATTTCTCTCAGTATTAGTATGATCAAGAATTCCTTCCCTGATTTATCCACGCAGTTAATTCATAATTTGAATTCATCAAATAATGATGTGGTACATTCAGTAACCACCTTCTTGGTGTAACAGTTCTCTTGACTGTCACCAAAGTCCAAAAATGGGCTCAAAGCTGAAAATTAGTGGAGAGGTCAAAAGCGAAAAGATGAAGGCATTATAGAATACTTTTATTATATTAGAAAGCGACAATATCTATAGGGCGCGTGGGGACATGGTACCTTAGGGACCTTCTTGGCCCTGCGAGATCAGAATCTTTTACTGCCTTCTGGATCAACTTCCTGGATGGTGCTCTCATTGTACTGCATCATCTTTGTGATTGCAGCATTGGGGGAAGCACCTCTCATGATTCAGTAAGTGGTGATAGGATTCCTGAAGGCGTTTCCATCAATTCTCTTATGTTGATGCCTCTTTATCAGTCTCTGGTTTAGATGCCTTCAGGATAGGTTTCTGTTTGCGCTGGTTCAAGAGTCAATCAGCCAAGGCTCAATATGGGAGCAAGGATTTTAGCTTGCTTATCATCTCAAATCATGACAACGCCCCCCTCAAGCTCCTGTCAGCTGAGGTATAGGGCTGTAGGAACCGGTTATGCACCCAATTCACCACTATCACCTGATTGACGTCAGCAATGAATTACTCAGAGTTCACCTTGTTAATGATCTTATAAAGTTTGGACCAAAGAATGTCAAGCTTATTCTGTCAACCTCCAGGTCAATGGTGATAAAAGAGAATGCGTTCACCTAATTAATAATGGATAAGGAGGGTCAACTGACATTAAGATTAAGATGTCTTCTTTCTGTAATGTGATATTGCCTTGTGTGGCTAGGGTATGAAGATGGACAATTTTATCATATAAGGCCCTCATAGTTAGATTGAGCTCTCCATAGCGGAGGTTTTGAGCAAAGGCTTTATGCTACTTGGGAGCCGAGGATTTTATCCATATAGAGCTTCAAATGGGGGACATTTTACTAACTCATAAGTAGCTTATTTGGTAGGAAATTAATGCTTTGAGTAAATAATGATACCGTTGGGCAGGTGTTAAGATTTTTACCCATATTCCCAGCCAGCTAGATTACCCGGAATTGTTAGTGAATAATTCCCTAATGCAAAGTGAATTGGAAATTGGTTGGCCCTGATTTTGGGGTAACTATGTTTGGGGGATTTTATGATATTCTCCTAGTCGGATCTATTGGGGATCAATCCAGATGAATGCTTAAGATCTCATTGGTCAGAGTTGCCAACAAAAGAGGGGCATCTTATAATGATTAAATATCAGGTGTACCAAATTAGGATTGGTCTGGTTTCATCACTGATTTATTGGGATTGTAAGTAGTAAGTTGCAAGGCGAGTGATGCTGCCTGCAACTAGCAAATTGATCAGTTGGTTTGTGACCTGCCTTATTGAGTAACAATTTCCATTACCTAAGTAGGTTACTTGCCAAATATGGTTAGTTCTCTTGGATCAAGATGAAAACGTTAAGGACACATTTTCTTACTCTTTCCATTTTTAGGTCTCAAGGATGTCCAATGACAGAATCCTAGCCAGGATGAGGAAGACCATAGCTGCTGAGACAAGGATGGGTGATTTGATGGCAACGGCTGCCATTTCATTGAAGAGGTGTCAACTAAGGGTTAGAGGGCTGAATCCCCACTATAAATTCCCTAAAATTCACTCATAATAAAAACAGCTTACAGTTTTACAGCTTATACAGTATAAAGTAGATATAACAGTTTAGTAAATTCTATCAGCTTTCATTTGTTCTATTCTTTCTCAAGGATATTTTGCTGTGTGCAATAATTGGGAGACTCTTTAAGGATAAGAGTAAGGAGCTGAGTGGAGATCCAGAGAAGAAGCAGAAACAAATTGGGGATTGCTGCCTTCTGTTTGTTGAACCAGAGAAACTGTCAACGGGAATCTCAAATAAGATCAAGTTAGATGGTATGAGGGAACGAATCCCTATTTTGAGATATCACAATTATTTCAAGCGGAAATACTGGCTGAGCGTTGGGCTGAGATATAAGAATCCATTCAACTATGGATAATAGTCGTCATACTATTATCAACTTATTATATCAACTATTATACAATGCAGACAAATTGCACAAAGCCTGAACCTGTGCAAAATAAGTTTATAGGGGTTATTGGCTGATAATAATCAAGACCCATAAATTTTTAAAAAGTGGTGCTCACTACAGGGTGTAATTGAGTAGAAGAACTTAGAACATGATGTCCTATGAAGATGTTTCTAATTCTGGAAATAAGTTATTAAGGAAAGTAACTTCAATGAAGACAGAACGTGAAGTGGATCACATTCATTGAAATTCACCCAACTTAGAAGTGGAGCTCTGAGTGAAGCAAATTGAAGATACTCAAGTTCTGGGAAAAGGACTTGCAGCCTAGATATTAAACTGTCTAGAGTTGCAAAAAAAACATGTTCCACAAGACATCTACTTGAGATGAAGAGTTTCAACAGGACCAACTCGTGTTGAAATTAGGTCCACTGAAGGTAGTCCCAAGGAACAGCAGGATCAACTCAGGTTGAAATTGGGTCCACTCTAAATTGTCCTGAGGAGTGAGTGTCTAGATGGGGCATTGGATGAAATAGGAAGCAATTAATAAGGATAATCAGATTGCTATACCAACGAAGATATGAAGTCAAAACAGGAAACGTCTGATCCAAGATAGTGGAGAAAATCATTTGACTCAATAACACTCAACCAATGATCAGAAATTGCTGGAGATGAGTTCATCAATTCAGGAGAAATTGAATGAAGCTTGTTGCAGATTCGGTGCACCACGAAATTGTAAATCCTTGACCTCTAGTAGAATTAAGGAAATACCAACCAAACTGTAAGAAATATTGAACCAAGATGAGTTTGGCTCCAAAAATGGTAATATTAGAGTAACATTGATAAGGAACAGAAAAATTTAAGTGCTGAACAGTGCACCAAAAAGGAAAACAATCAAAAAAATGAAAAACGGTGCCATCAAGCAACCAGGACATTAAGTCCACCGATGGTAATAAAGATTTGGACTCCACCAAAGCGCACAGGAGCCACAGAACCAACAATCCTGATACCAAAGGCTCCACACACCGCCACAGTACACGAATTCAGGAACTAAAGAAAATAATGCCCAAGAGAGAAATCAATGGAAGAAGAGATGGTTCCAAGGTTCCTGAAAAAGATACAATATCTTCCTAATCCACTTTTAATTATCCACTCAATCTTTTACATCCTGATTCTTTAGTATTTAGTATAAAATTACTAAGTTTTTATCTTAAATAAACAGTCTATTTAACAGAATCTTAAGCTTTTCCTTTATCTGAAGTAATCGCCAGTAACCAGTCTGGGATTAACCTGTTCTAAAGAAGACACTCGTTTTGAGAAGGACTCCTTGTTAGGGTAGGCTTGCAAGGAAAGAGGTTGAGATAAACTCCATTGGGTCAAGAGAAGATACCAACATACACAGGATTATTTGTAAAGAAGACGCACAGTTGGCATGCAAGTGTCAAGTTTACATCTCTCTCAGGAAGTTTAAGCTGAGTTGGTTAGTGTCAAATCTGTACAACTGATTACCCCTTTTGACGCCCCAAGTTCAAAATTCCTAGAGTTAAGTGAGCAGAACCCAGAGCGGCGAGTAAGCTAACAAGTCCATAACAACCTGTGTAGTTAAGGATAACCCTGAAGGCCAAAAATCATTTTAGGAGAAAAACAATCTGAACAATTGAGCGGAACTGTCAGGTATTGAGATACAAGAATCCAAGCATTAGTCGCCAAAATATGAGATGAAATTAGGGCCTGTTAGACAAATAACCATTCGTGATTGAAGGCCTAATATATTCAAGAGTATTGCCAAAGTTGGAAAGTGTAGCTTATATGTAAAGAGACAGCACTGATGGTCATATAGTGAAGAAGGTCAATACTAAAAAATTGGAAGTATTGGACCTAAGAGAAAATAGTCGCAATGTTCCCAGCGGACCTCTGAACCATTAAATGGTTATGTCTTGAGATTTTGGTCAAGTCTTAGAAGATGACCACTAAACCAATTGGATGGTTAAATCTTAAGAGGATAAGATCTTGAACCATGATAATTTATAGGTCAGAGTTACCTAGGACCCAGTTTGGATAAAGGGGAAAAGAAGGACCTTTGAACCTTTTTATAGGTTGCAAGTCCCATTGTAAAAGAAAATACAAATATATATATAAAGATATAAAATATCGATTTTTATGGTCCATGTTTTTGGACCTAGGAAATGATAAAAATCCCAATGGCCAAACTGAGGAAATTCCACTCTTGATGAAATAGATTTATCAGCCAGGGTAACTGAAAGTATCAACCTATTGGTTGATCAAGATCAACTCGCAGATCTGACAGAAGGAAAGAAAGAGAAGGTTCTCAAATTATTCAAAAAGTATTGGGAAGTATTTGCCCAGGATGACCACAATTTGGGAAGTGCGAAAGATGTGATCCACAAGGTTGATAGTGGGGAAAATCTGCCAATCAGATGAGACTTTTTTGATGGTCAAAGGTGACTGGGCGAGGGCTTCTTATTAGAATGCGGATGGCTTATTGTGGTTACCAATGGTTCAGATGGTATAACTGCAGGCGGATGAGTTATTCTAGAGAATGATCAACAAGAAATTGGGAACAAGCCCCAAGAAATCCAAGGTGCGCTTCAAAAAGTGATGGAAAACACCAAGACCATGGATGGACAAGTGTTTAAGATGATTAAAGGGAAGCAGTTACTATTCCCAAAGCCATCAGAAAGAGCAGCTATTGTTCAAGCCGCTCATAAGGTTGTCAGGCATGGAGGCCTGAGAAAAACGGCCAATTATGGGTGTCAGTACTACTGGAAGTCAATCAACTATGATGTCGCTAACTATCTAGCTTGCTGTGTGGAGTGCCAGCTGCACAAGCCACATAAGAATTTCAACTGGATATCAACTGGTCCACCCTGTATTTGCCTAGCATACGGTGTCCATCAACATGATGGGACTGCTGACAATGAGCACAGGGGGAGTCAAGTACATAATAGTTGCCATCAACCATCTGATGAGATGGGCGAGGTGAAGGCCTTGGCAAAATTAGACACTATCAGCACCGTGAAGTTCATCCTGGATCAAGTAGTATACTGACATGGAAGCCTTCAGGGCTACTTAGCAATAATGGGACAAAAACACATCTCATGTGATCCTGCCGTTGAATGAGATAATGGGGATCCAAGGAGTCATGTCTGTACCCTACTGGCCAGAGAGACGAATAGACTGGAAGAATTTGTGATTGGAATGCTGGCTGCGACGCTGAGGGAGCTGGTTGCGGGAAGAACTTCTGCGTGAGGAATGTACCTGAGCTCAGTGATGTTTGCCTACAATATCAGTCATCATTTGGAGACGGAAAACTGCCGTTTGGATTGCTAAATGGGAGGAAGGCCACGTTGCTGACAATTTTACATCTGGTGGTGGAACCAACATTGGGGTTGAGTGCCTAACAGTACTTGAACTGACTAATGAATATCTTGATCAAAATGTAATCACAAGCATTTAATAATACATGGAAGAAAAGTGTAAGGAGAGTGTCTATAACTCTCCTTTTCCCAGCATGTAGTGCTTGGTGCACCGGGCTAACGTCATGGAACTAGCCGTTAAGATAAAAGTCATTAGTGCCCGCAGAGGGTGCTGGAGCAATAATAACTCAAGTAAAAGCAAGCAATCGTTAAGGGAAAAAACCATCCAAAAATGACGTGGTGCACTAAGAGAGAAGTGGTAAGCGTTCCAGGTTGTAAAGAACCTGGGCGAACCAACGGTGCACTAGGTGACAACAGAATAATATATAAAATGTAGTGGTTAAGGTAGTGTGAGAACTCCTTAAAGAGGTCCGTGCACAGGATTGTCTGAGATAACATAAAATAAAATGGGAAAAAATGGGGAATTTATCGTAAGAAAGTCGACCAAAAAGGAATGTTGGTCATGGGAAACAGATTTAAGCTTCATTGGGGAAATTTGGGGTTTTCTGAAGTGGGCCTAAGAGCCAATTCACCAATAGGCAAACACTACCATCCACATTGGTAGAATACACCAAAACCGACTTCACTCAAGTAATCAATTGAAGTTGGATCCAACCTGAATGCATAGTTTTTGTAAATGGAACAGGTTTCGAAACCCCATTCCTCAATCAACCAAATGGTGCCATCGTTATTAATCAAATAAACCGTTTGCTTTAACACCTGGGCTGACAAAAGGGGCTGGGAATTCTGCACTTCACTAATACCAACCTGGGCATATTTAGCTTGTACCCAGCGTTGGTCTAGTGTGTGCCTGAGGTCAGGGAGGGCCTGAAGCTTCACCTTCTGGGCCTCCTGTCACCCAGCCTCTTCTTTAGGGTTTATTCCCACTATGATGTCATTTAACCATGACGTTACCCTCTCCTCCTGACGGGGCTCAACCCCCTCCATGGGCTTGCGCATGGGAAAAGTTCTTGTGGGCTGGGGCCAACTTCATGGCAGCAACAGTCAGTTTGGGTTGAGATCCAGCAGCTTGAGGAAAACGCTTGTGGAAGGCTTCAAACAGATCTTGGGCATGCACACAGTCATGCGCTGGAACCCAACTGTTCTATGCAGCGTCAAAACCCTTCCAGGATACCAGGTACTCAAGTTTTCTTTTAACACGGTGGGAGGCAACTATTTCTTCCACTTCCCACTCTAAAGCCCCATCCACAAGATAGGCCTCAGGAGTCTCTGGTGGGGGCCTTCAAACAACGTCAATTTGCTCACATGGAAGATAGAGAAGATCTGAAATGAAGAGGAAGGATCTATCTGGTATGAGGTATGGCCCACCTTTCTAACAACGCGGTAAGGACCAATCCTCTTTGGTCCCAGCTTCTTGCATGGCTGCTTGATAGGGATGTTATGAGCATCAAACACTATAATCCCCTTCCTTATACGCTGGACCCACTCGGTGCTTACCATCAGCATTCTCCTTATAAACTTAAATTGCTGCCTCTAAACTTGTGGAAACCCCCTGGTGGACCTTCTTGATAGTCTTAGCAAAGTCCACCACCACTTCACCTTAGAACCACAGCTGAGCTCCATCTTAAAGGTGGTGTTAAAGCCATAGTTGGCAAAAAAAGGTGAGCAACTGATCAAAGAATTCAAAGTGTTGTTGTAGCTAAATTGAGCAATAGGGAGGTGAGAAACTAAACCTGAATGATCCACGGCGGTGTAACACTGCAGAAACTGTTCTAAGCACTGGTTTAATAGTTCATTCTGCCCACTAATTGGGGGTGATAGGCAGTTGAATGGCAGGGGCAAATCTGAAGAGTCTTACACAACTCTTCCCAAAAAGACGGAGGTAATTTGGGATTCCCAGTCACTAATTATTTCTTGGGGAACCTCATGGAGCGCAAACACATGAGAGACGAAGAGCCTAGCCATCTCTGCTGCGGTTATTGTCATCCTGCAAGGAATAAAGTGGGCGAACTTCGTAAAGTGGTCCACCACCATGATGGCATCATAACCATCAGAGACAGGTAACTCCACAATAAAATCCACCAATAGGGAAGTACAGGGCCCTTCAGACTTTTGGACTGGTACCAACAACCTTGCTAAAGGTTGCTGATTGGGAGTCATCTGATTGCAGATCAGGCACTCTTTAGAATACCGCCCCACTTGAGCAGGCAAGCCTTCCAATTGTACATGCGTCATATTAACTCCAACATCTTTGCTTTACCAGGATGACCAACTGGGAGTCCATCATTATGGTCCCAGATGTTTTCCTAGGCGCAGTAATCCAGCATGAACCCATAGGCGCCCCTGGAACCACACCATCTCATCCTTCACGTGATAGCCCCTGGATAGATCCTCTTGATTCAAAGCGCTCTTTGCAAGTTTTATAGTATTTTCAGCTGAGAGCGGCTAATAAAAGAACTACTTTTCTGAACATACTATGTTTTTCCGCATTTTTAAGGGGTGCAAGCGCTGGCCCGTTACCCAGGGTAGAGGGAAGATGAGACACAATTTTATTCGATGGAATCATCACATAGGTGTTATGAACTTCTACCTCATTTAGATCGGGAGTCAAAGCAGGGTTGTGGCTTAAAGCATCTGCCAAATCATTGTCCTTGCCCTTGGTGAACTCATATGAGAAATTTAAATTGAGAAAGGGTCTCATGCCAACAAGTCTTCCAGGGAGTTAGGACATGAGGTGCGCGTAATATGTCGTAAACGCGTAGTTCAACTCAGGCAGAGACATTTTTCTAGAAAGTATTCCCACTGGATGCTCTATCCCATCTTTGCCTACTTGTAAAAAGGCACCAGCTATGGCAAAGTTGGAAGCATCAGACACAATGAATTTCTTTGCAGGGTCAACACAGTGAAGGATGGACGTGGACAACTGGGTGCACTTCACTGTTTGAAAAGCATCCTCCAAAACGGGGGACCACTGAAGCACCTTGGCACCGCAAGCCTTATATAAAGGGTGCCACCTCAGAGATTAGGCATGAACTTCTTGAGGAACGTACACACGTCCCCAAAAAGCTCCTCAATTCCTTGACTGAGGTGGGGGTGGGCCACTCACAAATAGCCTTCTTTGTCTGGAGCTATCATATGTCCTTGGTCAAACACAACGTTGCCCATAAAAGTGACCTGGGACTTTAAAAATTCACATTTACTGATCTTTAGCGTAAGGTAGGCGTCCCTCAACTCCTCCACCACTTGATGAAGGTGTACTGCATGGGACTCCTGATCAGGGGAAAAAACGAGGATATCATCCATGTAGGCAACCGCGCATACCCCCAACAAGTTCCCCAACGCAGCATCAATGCGGCGTTGAAAGATGGCATGGACATTATTAAGCCCAAGGGCATGACCTGAAACTAGAAAATTCCTTTTATGGTGCGGAATGCAGCTAACCACTCCTGGCCCTTCTTTATCTGGATCTGATTGAACGCATTGAGGCACTCCAACCTGGAGAATACTTTTGCCTTCTCTAAATAACGCGCAATCTGTAATCTAAAGGTATGTGTAAGTCTCAGGGAATGTCCCTTGGCTGTTAATCAGGCCCTTTTCCCATTCCCAAGTAAGAAGTTATCAAAGAGGGTGGCTGTACCCCTCGTTACACAGGACGACCTCACCCACATGGTAGACAAGCGCTGGGTAACACCTTTCCCGCTTTGAATTCCTCCCCTGATGCCCACACTCACCTTGGCAGAACTGGTACAGTTAATTAGGGAATTCTGTGCTGAGATCATCAAAATGAAATCAATTGACCCAAAATTGAGTGAAAGTCAACCCAATAGTCAGATTCCATGTAGTCAAAAAGGGATGAAGACTGCCCCATCAGCTGGAATGCCCAACGGTTTTGATTTGGCTAATGCTATGATCAAAAACCCTCAAAATTGTCAGGGATCATCCCCAATGGGCAGGTAACAGCATTGGACACCCTCAACGAGGGTTCAAAGCTCCCTGCTGGAAAATTTGGGCATTATGCCTGATGCCACGCCTTTGACTGAATGAATGGCCCAGTGACTTGGCATAGGTGGGTTGGGTGTCCTAAACCTGTTCCCAACCAAATGGGCCCACCCCTATGTGGAGTGGCCTTGAGGGATTCCCGCTGCTCATCGGGGCAAACACCATTGCACCAACCATCAGAAATGTATCCAAACCTCAGTTTGGACATTTGAGGTTGAACCAACAGCAACTTGGCCTGCTGCCAAATTCTTTGATGTTGATTTCAAGTTAAAGTATCTAATCCCCCATTCCTGAACAATTCTCCAGTTAGGTCAAACTTGCAGGATCTGATCCCAGCTTGTTTTCCCTCTAAATTGACCACTATTTAATCAGTTGCATCGCACTGAGAAAATTGTTGGTTAATTTTTCTTTCCTAATTTTTCCATAAAAAATCTGTTCCTAAAATTTTTCTAAACAATTAAACCAACTTTTTAACCAACCCTCACGAACCCTTGGGGTTTATGGCCATACTCATCTGGTATTTTGTTATGTGCCTATATGAAATTTTGGCTCATTGGCAGTTCTTGGTAAGATTCCTTTCCAGTTCCATATCTGTCGAACCAGAAGCAGTGCCTTTGGCATTCTAGTTTGCCATTTGGGTGCTCTGGAATCTAGGCTGGCAGGCCAGTCTAATTCTTACTTGCTGTTTGCCTGACATAATCAGCCAACCATTATTTTTAACCATTTCCGCCTCTCTCATAGATATTGGCGCAGCAATAGCCCTCCTTTTCAACTGAACCAGGTTGTGAAGAAGATTTTTACTGTCCACAAAAGTTCAGTTCCACTCAAAATTTAAAATCAATACCCATAGTTGCTGCGGCTATTCTGCCCATGTCAATAGGATCTGACATCCCACTTTCAACGAGTTTACCCCCATAAGAGCTTAGCGGTTTCCCTAATCCCACTACCATCTCTTTGGTATCACTGGATTCATTTACAACTACCAATTAAGAGAACTTCTCTTACTTCGTATTACCTATAAAGATTAGTGTTGGGTACCGTCACATCTCCTTTGAGGCCCTAATGGATACCAGAGCTGCGGGTAATTTTATGAGTGTAGAATTAGCACAGAAATTGGAACTTGACTTGCATTCAGGCCATTTGGTGATGGTTGAGTTGTCAGCCTCCCAAACCTCATACCTGGTTTGCCAACCAGTCACATTTTTAATACACCAGTTCAGTTTCTGCGACCGCTTTTCTGCTATGCCAAACTTGGTTTTTTTGGTAATCTTAGGAGTGGGATGGTAGTGCCAGCAACATGTCAAGATCCGCCTGGAGTCTATTATGCTGTCATTCGCTAATGATCAACTGGAGGGTGAACTCCCCCAATTGACACTCTTAAGAAAGCTCAAGGTCGCAGTTCTATCACATCCCTTGTCTCTCCTACGGGCATACCATCCAATTTTCCAGAAAGTTTAATGCGCTATCAAAGCATTTTAAATTCTGAAAAGGTGGATCATCTGCCTCCTCACACCAGATTCGATTGTGGATTTTTTATGACGGTGGAGTTGGTGAATATCAACTGCCCGTTGTATCCCCACACAGCAGAGGAGGAGGCTGCACTCAACACTTGGTTGGAAGATATGTTGAAAAAAGGGTGGTCAAGGAGACATTGCCAGTTGCATCTCCCATTGTCTTCGCTAAAAAAGACAATGGTTTCTTCCACCCCTGCGTGGACTATGGACACTTAAATAAAATCACGTTTTCTGATCTCTACCCCCTGTCTTTAGAGCAGATAGTAAGCCAAGCAACTGCCAAATCTCAGGTGTTTTCCAAGCTGGATCTCGTCAAACATTTTAACTAGATTTGGGTAATGAAAGGGCAAGAATGGTTAACAGCAATCCAGATGAAGCGAGGCGTTTTCCAATTCCGCGTAATGCCCTTTGGGCTGAAGAATGCTCCCGCTACATTTCAATGAATGATTGACAATATACTTTGTGACCTCTGGTTTACCTGCGCAGTTGCATATATCAATGACATTCTGATTCACTCCCTGACTCCTGAACAACATGCAGCTGACTCAGAAGCAGTTGTGGCCTCCTTGCATAATGCAGGCTTGTCCATCAAGTCTTCAAAGTGCAAGTTCTATAAGGAAGAGGTTACCTTCCTTGGGAACCTCATCCTTAAAGATGGTTACACAATCCCTCCCAATAAGTTGGACACCATCTGGGAATGGCCAACCCTGACTACCCAGAAACAACTAAGAAGTTTCTTAAGAACCATCAAATTCTTAAAAAAAAATTTCCCCAGCACTTTCCCAGCCTGCTGCCCCGCTCCACCCCCTTACAGGGAAAAATGTACTGTTTCGCTGGACGCCCAAATGCCAACAGGCATTCAAATTGATTAAACAGTATTCATATACCCTCCCATCTTAAAATATGCTGATTTCACCAAGCCATATATCATTGCATGTGACGCCTCATTGGTAGCTGTGGGGGCAGCGTTGCTCCAGGATCACAATGGCTTGGAACACCCAGTCGCCTATTTTTCCTGAAAGTTCACCTCTATGGAGCAGTCCTGGGCCATTTATGACAAGGAGTTGGCGGCTGTTGCATGAGCATTAACTCATTAGAGGTATCTGTTACAGGGTGGTCAACATGAGTTAACAGTCCGCATGGACCACCAGGCTCTCTTGTACTTTTATAAACCCCAAAAATTGACGCATCAGCAAGTTTTAACCTATTGGGACTTGTGTAGTTTTAATTTCAAATCTGAATTCATAATAGTACGCTCAACGTTCTTCCCAAATTTTCTCAGCTGCGGCCCCGCCCACTGTTCCACAGATTTAGAGGAAGTGGAACTTGTTACCATGATTCCTAATGCCTAAATCCTGTCAATTGTCCCCCCTGTCATTTCTTCCATTGCTTTGGCCCCCGATGCTCCATTAGTTGCTCAAGTCTTAGCCAGTCAAATGGCCTGCCTTGAGGGCGTGGAGCTGGTCGAGCATTTATCTCACCAGAAGCATAAACACTCCCTATACTCATTGGAGGAGGGCCTTATTTATTTTTGGAGACGCATTTGGGTTCCCCCTCCTTCAGAACTGAGGTATTCTGCGCACATCATGATCCCCCCACCGTTGGTCATCCTGGTAATAATAAACTCAACAACTTGATCAAACAGACCTATAATTGGGCGGGTTTGACAGAAGAAGTTTTGGCCTGGATTGCTGACAGCATTACTTGTGCTTGAGCTAAGTCAGACTGCTCTGGTAGAAACGGTCTTTTACACCCCTTATAGCAGGTGGAGGGTCCATGGACGTTGGTGTCCATGGACTTTATTGTCAAACTCCTCGGCTCTAACAGGCTCATAGCAATGATGGTGGTGGTGGATCATTTCACTAAATTTCCCTCTTTATTCCTTGCACTTCTGCAATTACGTCAGAGGAGACTACACGCCTTTTTGTACATCACGTGTTCTTAATGTTTGGTCTCCCACAGGAGATTATCAGCGACTGTGGTTAATAGTTCATAGCGTGGTTTTGGAGTAAACTCCTATATATCCTAAAAATATCCCCCTGCCATTCCACAGGGTACCATCCCCAATCTGATGGGCAGACCAAGTGAGTTAACCTAGTCCTCAAACAGTACCTGCATTGCTATGATGAAGCTGCACAGGACACCTGGGCCAATGACCTTCCCCTTGCTCAATTTGCTTTTACAATGGAATGCACGCTCTTTGGGGTTTTCGCCCTACAAAGCGACGTTTGGTTATAATCCTTCTTTTTTGGTCGGGCCTTGCTTGCGGCCTGAGTCCAAGCTGCCGCAGATCACGCTGAACATATTAGGTCAACTCAATCCTTGGTGTGGGAACACCTCACCAAAGCTATTGATGACTATAAGCAGTTCACGGATTGTAAGCAGCTCCCAGGTCATGATATAACAGTGGGCTCCTATGTTATGCTTGATACCCGCCATTCATGAATTCAAGCTCCTTCTCATAAAGTTTGCAAGTAAGCGTTCTGGCCTCCATTTGGTGGAAGAGGTCTTGGGTAATGGTGCGTTCCAGTTGAAGCTTCCAGCTCACTGGAAACAGCCTCCTGTCTTCCAAGTTTCCCAGATGTTGCCTTTCAAGGGTACAGTTCCCACAGAGCCTGAACTGATCATCATTGAAGATGTGAAGAGGCTGAGGTGGAGAATATCCTGGCATCCCGCAAGTCCTGACGTTCTGTTCAATATCTTGTGGCTTGGAAAGGTTATCCAGCTTATGAGAACAGTTGAGTCAAGGCGCGTGATTGTGTAAACTGTATGGAACTGGTCAAAGCGTTTCATGAATCCCACCCCAATGCTCCCCGCCCTCCCCAGAAAACTGCAATGGTAATGGCGATCAAGTTACCCAAGGCGCACAAAAATTTGGCCCTCGTGCAGTTTCCCAGTTGTGGCGCCCTTCATTTGGAAAAAGGAAAGGGTAATGTAAGTCCTGGGGAACGTCCCCTGGCTGTTGATCAGGCCCTTTTCCCGTTCCTGAGTAAGAAGGTGTCAAAGAGGGTGGCTGTAACCCTCATTACCCAGGGCGACCTCACCCACATGGTAGACGAGCACTAGGTAACAGCTATTCCACTTTGAATTTCTCCCCCGGTGCCCACACTAACCTCATCAGAACTAGTACAGTTAATCAGGGAAATATGCACCAAGATCGCCAAAATGAAACTAATTGACCCAAAATTGAGTGGGAGTCAGCCCAATAGTTGGATTTCATGTAGTCAGAAAGGGATGAAGACTGCCCCATTAGCCAAAATTGCTGACGGTTTCAATTTGGCTAATGCTATGATCAAAAAAATCAACCCCTCAAAATCTTTGGAGATCATCCCCTGATGGGCAGGTAATAGCATTGGACACTATTGATGAGGGTTTGAAGCTTTCTTCCAGCAGATTGGTTGTTGCAGATGATGCAACGCTCTTGACTGAATGAATGGCTCAGCAACCAGGCATGGGTGGGTTAGGCGTTCAAACCCATTCCAAATCAAATTAGACTGCCCCTATAGGGGTGGCCTTGGGGGATTCCTGCTGCTTGTCAGGCCAAACGCCATCATGCCAACTGTCAGAAATGTATCTGAGCCTTGGTTCAGACATTTGAGGATGAACCGACAATGACTCAGCCCGCCAACGAATTCTTCAATGTCAGTTCCCAGTTAACTTATTTTTCCCCATTCCCAAACAATTCGCTGGTTAGGTCAAACTTGCAGGATCTGATCGCAGCTTGTTTCCCCCTAATTGACCACTATTAATCAGTTGCATCGCACTGAGAAAAATGTTGGTCAAATTTCATTTTTTAAATTTTACATTAAAAAAACTTCCCTAAAAACCTAGTTTTTTATGTTGTAAAACAAACTGCCTTTTCCACCAACCCTCACAGTTCCCCCGGGTTAAGGGCCATACTCATCTGGTATTTTGTTATGTGCCTATATGAGATTCTGGCTAATTGGTAGTTTTGGTGAAATTCCTTTACAGTTCCATATCTGTTAAACCAGCAGCAGTGCCTTTGGCATTTTGGTTTGCCATTTATGTGCTCTGGCATCTGGGCTGGCAGGCCAGTCTTATCCTTACTTGCTGTTTTACTGACAGGATGGGATGGAGGTCTGGTACAGTAACATTGTTTAAATTCCTATTATCCACACAAGGGCGTAAAGTTCCATTGGCCTTCTCTGCAAATAGAAGCGGGGAGCAGACAGGGGAGGTACGCTGAAATATTGCACCTTTTGGCTAACTGCTCCTTCACTAACACATCTAAAGCCTCTTCCTCCCAGACAGTCAATGAGTAAATGGGGGAAGATATAAGCACCAGATCCACAGCGAGCTTGAACTCACAAATAAGCTCAGAGTGCTCAGGGAGTGCATTAGTGGATGCTTCATCAAAAGAGTATCACAAATATTTCAAATAGGAAGGTAAGGGAACCTCCACAGAGGCTTCAACAAGGGGGCAAGATTAAGAATGTGAACATTGGGACAATGGGGCAATTTTCCCTGGGTGTTATCCTCCAACAAAGGAACAATCAACTATTGACTGTTTTTGCAAAGATAAGGATATAGTGTTTTCTTTCAAATTAGCCCTAACGTCAAACTTTCTACACCACTCTACACCCAAAATAATGGGAAACAAGAGGTTTCTGATAGCTTGAAAATGGTCGGACAGAAGATAGGAGTCCACCTGGCAGTCCACTAACCCCATGATGTTCAGCATGAGGATACCTTGAGAAGCCCTGCCTCCAACCATCCCGCCTGGTGAGTAACTCAACTTAAGGTAATCAGCAAGGTCTTGATCAATAAAATTATTAGAGGCACCGGTATCCACTAAAATAGCTGCGCTGAACTTCCCCAAAGGGGATGTAAGGGTAGCAGTCAATAAAAAGCATCCAGAATGGGAATTATTTAAGGCAGAAAACGCCACCACCTCACCTAAAAATTCTTCCTCTGGCTTGGTCATGCCTTCATGGTATGATTTGGAATCATAGAAGGGGAGGGATAGTGGGCCACTCTTACTACTGAGGCCACATATCCCACCACACTTTCTGCAGGTCAATATATATTATTATATTTAAAACGAAGTTATCTTTCCAAAATCCTTAGTGACCCAGATCATGGTAGGGGTCAAATGTGGGTTCTCATGGGTAATCTAATATTCTGGAATAGGGTCCTCATCCAGGCCATAAAAGCTAAGAAGCAGCTAGGAGGTTTAGTTAAGATTTTCATCATAAAACGTGTTTTTAGATGCAAATGACCCTATTCCCCTAACAGCAACGGAATGTCTGATGTTATCCAAGGCCAACACTCCCAGGCCCATCTGCATCGAGTCTGCTGGCATTTTCTGAACGTGCTGTTGAAGTAAAACTCATTAATTGATATTGAAATTGATGAATTCGGTGGAAAATTGGGAATCACGACTTTCAGACCTCAAAGCGTCCATAATCACCAGGTACAAGCATGAAGGGTGGGTACTTTCCAGTTGGAGGCAGCCATAATAATGCCAAGTTGCTCCAGATTTTGGGAAAAAGAGTAAACAGTGGTGCGGCTGACCGCCGCCAAAGCCCACAGCTAGTGCCCACCATTTAAACCTCAGAAAAATTCCACACTGAAAAAGTTCGTGCTCTTAAAATTGAGGGGTTGGTCACTAATGTAAGGAGAGTGTTTATAACTCTCCTGTTCCCAGCGGGTAGTGCTCAGTGCACATGGCCAACATCAGAGAACTAGCTGATAGAACAAAAGTCACTAGTGCCCAGCAGAGGGTGCTGGAGCAATAATAACTCAAGTAAAAGCAAGCAATCGTAAAGGGAAAAAAACCATCCAAAAATGACGTGGTTCACTAAGGGAGAAGTGGTAAATGTCACAGGTTGGAGAGAACCTGGGCGAACTACAGGTGCACTAGGTAATAACTAAATCATATATAAAATTTAGTGATTAAGGTAGCATGAGACCCCCTTGAAGAGGTCTGTGCACAGGATCATCTGAGATAACATAAATAAACAAAAAAGGGGTTTTTATTGTAAGAAAGTCGACCATCAAGGAATGTTGGTCACAGGAAACAGAATTAAACTTTTTTGGGGAAATTCAGGGTTTGCTGAAGTGGACCCAAGCACTGATTCACCAATAGGCAAACACTTCCATCCACATTGGTAGAATACACCAAAGCTGACTTCACTCAAGAAATTTATTGAAGTTTGATCTGACCCAAAAGCATAGTTTTGTAAATGGAACAGGTTTTGAACCCCGTTCCTCAATTAACCAAATGGTACCGTCATTTTTAATAATATAAACTTTTTGTTTTAATGCCTGGGCTGACAAAAGGGGCTGGGCATTCTGCACTTCACTAATACCAACCTGGGCATATTTAGCTTGTACCCAGCGTTAATCTAGTGTGTGTCTGAGGTCAGGGAGGGCCTGAAGCTTCACCTTCTAGGCCTCCTGTCACCTAGCCTTATCTTTAGGGTTGATCCCCACTATAATGTCATTTAACCATGACAAAAAGGATATGAGCAAGATTGATGGACAATAAGAAATGACTGGCCTTATCAGAATACCAGATAGGAGAAAGAGTTGCCTATTGTGTTTTGCAGGATTTGGGAGAAGAAAAAAGCTGGATGCGTTGTGGTTGGGTCCATTTGATATTATTGCCAAGATGGCAATGGACGCTTACTCCATCAAGAACCTCTTGGATGGAAAAGTAGTAAATTGAGTCCAAGCTAAGTATTTGAAGCAATGGATTAATGAAAAAGTGTTCCTAAAGGACCAATGAACCATTATGTAGTTCTGTCCTAATGAATGGGTCAAGTCCAAAAAAAGAACTCTGAACCAATCTAGATGGTTAGGTCCGTTTTAAAGACCTCTGTACCATAGTAAACTGGTAAGTCTAAGGATACCTAGGATCCAGTTTGGGGGAAAAATAAATAAGATGGACTGCTGAATCAAAACAAGGTCAATTCCCATGAAAAAAAATAAAAGATTGATAAAGATATTATAAAAAAGATTATAAAACCACATAGAAAAATTTTATATATTTTTTATTGATATCTTTGATTCAGGGATGATTCCACCTATGTCACCTCATGGGGGAGGGAGGATGGATCGCAGTAGGAATGAATAACCCATCAAAATCTATGTGAGATTGGATGCTAGTGAGGGGTTAAATCTACATGAAACCAAGTTTGTTGAGCAGATGCAGATCTCTGCAAGAAAGCGACTAGGGGAAAGGAAATTGAGATGTTGGAAGAAGCCAAATGCAAAACCCTGGAGCGGGGTAAGTAAGCAACAGTTCAGAAAAAGGCAGTTTGTGAATAACCCCAAGTAATATTGATATGGTATTGGAGCTGGAAAATTAGTCTTGAGCACCTGACAATGGGCTTTGTCAAGAACATTGAACATATGGGCCAGCAGCAAACAAGGGATGTTAGACAGGGGTTGCTGAATCATGCCCCCTATTAAAGCCATCAGCGGAAGATATCAGTGGGAAGCGCCAGAAATGAGATAGTCATGCAAGGAGCAAATGGCATCCTGCAAGTGATGACTATGAGCTTCTTGGAAGCTGAAGCAGAAGGAGCGATGGAACTCAGGAGAGGCTGGAAGCTTCATGGCCCAACTTTGAAGAACTTGGCTGGCAAAGCAAAGAGCATAACTGGTGATATCCTAACTAGGGTGTTCCCAAAGTTGTAGGGATTCAGCGTTAAGGATAAAGCCTTGGCGACTTGAGCCTCAATTCTGCGTAGGGGAGTTCAAAATGAATGATGTTGCTGATGGTGAGGTCAGTGACCAAGACAGCTGGTTTGTAATATTGTCCGAGTCAGAAGAGGAACTCAGGAAGCAAGTCTGACCCAACAAGAAAGAAGCGATCAAGAGTGAAGGGCATTATTTCAGGAGCATCAATGATGATGTTTGGCACATCTGTGAAAGGAGCTGAATTTAGGAGAGTTTCAAAATCCAACTCTGGAATTGATGACAGAGGGAGAGTTGGGCATGAGTCATTCGAAATGATTGCTAGCCTGGTTTCCAAAGGGTTGGTTACCATTTCCAGTAGTTCCATGGAAGGACTAACCACTAAAGCCAGACTAGGTGTATGAGTCCTGGAAGGACCATAGAAAAGGTTACGTTGTGCAGCCTGACTCATCTGCTGGAAGAGCCAGAGATCTTGATCAGAAAGTACTGTTGATTAGCTGTTGGTACCATGACTCATGCTTTGACATATGAGCTGGATAAGAGGGGGGATGTTGGACTTATAGGATAGTCAACATTATGCATTCTACAATACATTAAGCTTCAGTTTCGGAGATTTAATCTCAAAGTTAATGGGATAAGCTCTCCAGAGAAGAATTAAGAATGATATGAGCCAAGAGGTTATGAGAAGAAGATAACAAGGGCGAACATAAATAAGTATTCTTAATCAAGCCGCGAAAAAAACATTGATGGTAAGAGTCTCCTGTCTAGGAAAAGGAGAGAATCAGGAACTCAAGGATGCCAAACCAAGAATCCTGAATATGACAGTGGGTCATATACCCTGACGGGGGGAAACTGGATCCCAGGAATAATATCATCATGAGTAAATTGATCAGCCCAGCACAACAGTAGATCATGGGGACTGCACTCTGAGTAGGCAGTGGCGAGGAGGAAGAGAGCCGCATGCCAAAGGTCATCCTGATCATCATTGAGTCTTGAAGGATTGTACTCTGCTTGAGCAAATGAAGTATTTGACCGAGTGTCCTAAGTGGTGTTCTCCTTACCCAGTCCTTTTCTTGCTGGAAATCTAGGCAAGAGGGGGGATGTGTTGGGATTTTTGCCCATATTCCTAGCTGGTTAGATTACCAGGAATTACTAGGGAATAATTCCATAATGCAAAGTAGATTGTAAATCAGTTGACCCTGATTTTGGGGTAACTATGTTCAGGGGATTTTAGGTTATTCTCCTGGTCAGATCTGTCAGGGATCAATCCAGACATATGCTTAAGATCTCGTTGGGCGGAGTTGCTGATGAAATAGGGGCATTTGATAGTTGTAATGGACGAGTTTTTCTCATTCGTTACATTCTTACTCAAATTCACATTTTTCCAAGTCTGACGCAGAGTGCTTTTAAAATGTTTTTCTATTGGTTTTAAAATTTTACTTTTGGGTTTGTCATTTCAGGTGCTGGGTTGTGCCTTAACTGAGTTGTAGATTAGGCTTGTGAAAGCCTAATCAGTAACTTGAGTGAGGCCCCCAAAGCGCTGCCTTTTTATAAGGCGCATCTGGCCATTTCAAAGTTCACTTCAGAATTTTTACCCTAGCATGTCCCATTCCTTGGGAGCATTGTCAGTTGCTCCCTAGATGAGCTCTGATCAGCGGGTCATTATATTATCCTGAATAAAAATATAGGTTGTTTTGCAGTTTGCATATCTCGCTTGCCTGTTGGTCTTTTCCCCTGTCAAGGAGTTTTTTGTGTAGGTTGTTTTGGACCAATCCCCCAGAGGTTTTGTCATAAGCAACCAATACTAGGTGAATGTTGTTGCTGTTGGTGCCCCAAACCTCTCCCTATTCAGTTAGGCTGCTTTGGTTGACTGTCAGTGCACTAAAGTAATTCTCGATTATATGGCGTCAGAACTGGGGGGTTTCCATCCCTTACATTATTCCAAAGTCATTATGCGAAGCACGCTGCTGATCCCCAGTTTGGTCCGACCTCAGTGGTCACTTGGTCCAAGTTTTTGAGGAACCAGCAATGGTGGGAGCTGGTGACTGATGGCCAACCCTGGATCCAAAGTGACTGTCAGTTCAATTTCTCTTGGGCCCTCCTGCCCACCATGGGTAGTGGTGGCACTAAGGGGACCTGCCCCAGCAGGGTTCTCACCCGAAGATGGTCTACCCATAAAGGGGTCAGACGTGACGTCCAGCTGCACTGCACCATGCACCCCTCTTGCATTTTCTTGGCAAAAGCACCTTCCCAGTCAGGTTGGGAAGACCATCACCAATGGGAGCTTGGGAGGGGGCACAATGCAGCCAAGTGCTGGGCATGCAGTCTTAGGCTGGGGCCATTCAGCTGCACTGGACTGCACACCCCTCTTGCATTTTCTTGGTGAAAGCGCCTTCCTGGTTGGGATGGGAAGACCATCACCAATGGGAGCCTGGGAGGAGGCGCAACACAGGCATGTGCTGGGCGTGCATCTTCATGCCATATGGACTGATTCCAGCAGCCCAGTCTTAATTCACTCTTGCCATCTGTGTTTCTTTGAGGGGCTCAGAGTTTATCTGGGCTAATTTTCCTGGGGCTCAAGGTAACTCACCCCAAGAAGCCCTCATCGAGGCAGCCTTCTGCTGAGGGGCCCCTCTTTGGGGAGGGGTCCTCCTTTAGTGGGGGGTGATGTAACAGAAAAGTTTGTCTCGTTTGTTACATTCTGAATCAGATTCAGATTTTCTAAATCTGAGTTGGAGCGCTTTTAAAATGTTTTTCAATTCATTTTAGAAATTACTTTTAGTTTGGTCGTTTCAGGTGCTGGGTTGTGCCTCACCTAAGTTGTAGATTAGGCTTGTGTGAGCTTAATCAATAACTTGAGTGAGGCCCCTGAAGCGCTGCCTTTAATAGGCGCGCCTGGCCATTCCAAAGTTCACTTAATAATTCTTACCCATGCATCTCCCTTTCCTGGAGAGTATTGTCAGTTGCTCTCTAGATGAGCTCTGGTCAGTGGGTTGTTTTAATATCCTAAATAAAATAAAGGTTGTTTTGGGGTTTTCATACCTCGCTTACCTGTTGGTCTTTTCCCCATCAAGGATTTTTCTGTGTAGGTTGGTTTTGGACCAATCCCCAGAGGATTTGGCATAACTAACCAATAATGGGTAAATGTTTGGAACTATTGGTGCCCCAAACCTCTCCCTACTCAGTTAGGCTGCTTCGGTTGACTGTCAGTGCACCAGAGTATTGTTTTACTATATGGCAGTCAAAACTGGGGGTTTTCCATCCATTACAATAGTGATTAACTATCAGGTGTATATATTAAGATCGGTCAGGTTTCATCACTGACTGAATGGGATTGTAAGTAGTAAGTTGTGAGGCAAGTGATGCTTCCTGCAACTAGCGAATTGACAAGTTGGTTTGTGACCTGCCTTAATGGGTAACAATTCACATTATCTAAGCAGGTCACTTGCCAAATATGGGTGGTTCACTTGGATCAAGAGGAAAACGTTAAGGACACATTTTCTGACTCTTTCCATCATAGGTCTCAAAGGATGTCCAATGATGGAATCCTAGCCAGGATGGGGAGGACCATTGCTGCTGAGATGAGGAAGGGGGATTTAACAGCAACAGCTGCCATTTCATCGAAGAGGTGTCAACTAAGGGTTAGATGGCTGAATCCCCACTATAAATTCCCTAGAATTTACTTATAGTAAAATAGTTTACGTTTGCAGTTTATATAAAGTTTTACAGTATACATCAGATATACCAGTGTAGTAAACTCTATCAGCATCCATTTGTTCTATTCTTTCTTGGGGATATTATTGATGTGTGCAATAATTGGGAGACTCTTTAGGAAAAAGAGTAAGGATCTGAGCGGTGATCCAGAGAAGAAGCAGAAACAAATTGGGGATTGCTGCCAACTTTGTGTTTAACAGGAGAAACTGTCAACAAGAATCTCAGAGATGATCAGGTTAGAGAGTGTACAAGGGAAAGAATCCCTATTTTGAGACATCACAAGTATTTCAAGTGCAAATACTGGATGATCGTTGGGCTGATGATAAGGACTTCCATTCAACTAAAGATAATAGTCATCATACTAATATCAACTGATATATCACTAATTATACAACGCTGACAAATTGCACAAAGCCCAAACCTGTGCAAGTAATAAGTTTATAGGGGTTATTGGCTGATAAAAATCTTTACCCATAAATTTTTATATCAGGGTAGGAGGCGGCCATATTCCTTAAATAGAGACAAAGGTACCATTAGCGCGTCTCACTGCTTTATTAGTTGATGAGTTGTAAAGGTCAGCAAAACTTTGTTTAGTGCTCAAAAAGAAAAAAAAGTTATTGGACTACCTGCGAGGTAAATTTAACCCATTGTCCAAAAGTAAGATTTTTGGGATTCAGTTATGGATGAAAATGTATCAAATAAGGTAAAAGCAGTGGATTTTACAGTAGTAGAATGGACTGCAATTGCTTTGACCCATTTGGTCAGGTGGTCCATGGCTAAGATGATGTACTTATGGCCATGTAATATAGTGTGAAGTGAGCCTATCACATCAATGCTAATGACGCTGAAGGGTCCCATTAGGGCAATGATCAAGTGTTGAATGAGGATTGACTCAGCTCTTTGATTGGCAAGTCATACACTCCTCCAAGACCTCTTAGATGGTTCTACCAATTGGTCCCATTAACACTGTGAAATTAACCATTCATGAGTCTACTTGACTTCCCATGTCCCACAGTATTATGGCCCTCTAGGATAAAGTTGGTTCAAGAAGAAGGGCTGACATAAGGGAGCCATTTCTTAATGACTCTCTTGTAGAGCAGCCCGTCCTTGATTTGAGTGACTTGAGTCATCCTTCAGAGATCATCTTGAACCTCAGAAGTTTTCGACTCCCATCACTCAGGTTGATCAATCAAATCATATAGTTGGTCTCCCTATGGGGTCAAAGCTGCTAGCACTGGCATCCTGGAGAGGCCATCAGCAATTTGGTGAATCGTGCTCATGTTATGGACAATGGTAAATTATAGCTCTGCAGTCATAAGGCTCATCTGGGTAAGTGGCCATCTGGGTAAGTGGCCATCTGGGTCCTTCATAAGCTGGAGTCACCAGAGTGAGTGATAGTCGGTGACATTGGTAAAGTGGGTACCATAGAGATAAGGCCAAAAATGTTTGATGGCTAGAAAGACATTTAAGCACTCCCTCTCAGTAATGCTGTAGTTCCATTTGGCCTTACTTAGGGTCTTACTAATCTAAGCCACTAGTTGGTTGACCTGATTCTCGTCATGCTGGACTAGGATAGCTCCAACGGTGACAATGCTCGCATCTGTAAACAACAAGAAGGGTCAGTCAAAACGTGGGTGTACTAAAATGGGATTAGTACATAGAGAAGATCTCAAGGCATCAAAAGCCTGTTTTTGTTCAGGATGCCATTCAAATGACAAATTCTTCTGCAGGAGGTAAAATAGTGGCTTGGTTAGGTCAGCAAACCAAGGGGTAAAGTGACAATATAGACCACCATGTCTAGGAACACTTGAATATCCCTTAAGCTCTGGGGGCTTAACATCCTCTTCTATGGCGTTGACTTTGTCCAGAATAGGCTGGATGCCATCCTTTGAAATTTTGTGTTTCAGTAACTACATTTCTGACTGGAAGAAAGAGAACTTTAAAGGTTTAAGCTTTATAGAGGCCTTCCTTTGCTGATTGAAATTTCCTTGGGATGCTTAATGGGTTCATTAAAGGTTTGTGAGAAAACAGCCATGCCATCCAGGCATATGAGGATGCACATCAGCTTTAAGTCCCCGAGGATCCTGTACATGGCGCGTTGGAAAGTGTCCAGGGAGTTACAGAGGCCCTGGTGCATCCTTATGGGCTCAAATAGTCCCTTGTTAGCTATGAGTGCGCACTAGGCTGATCTTCATGGGCGAGATCAACTTGCCAATATCCACTGGCAAGGTCCATTGCGGAAAAGTACTGTTATCTGGCGAGCAGATGGAGGGAAACTCAAATTTGGGGCGGAGGATAACTGTCCTTCTTGGTGATGGAGTTGAGCCACCAATAATCCATCAACACCCGGTTGCTGCCATCCTTCTTCCAAACCAGCTGAATAGGAGAGGCCCAAGAGCTGCGTGAAGCCACTAGGAGTCCGTCATCAAGTAGTTGTTTGAGCTCTAACGCCACCTGGGCTTCTTCAACCCTGATTTTGTGGTAAAGTCAGAACTGGAAGGGGGAGTGTACCCAGCCTCCACGTGATGTAGGACTCTGTTTATTGTCCCAAAGTCATAGGTTGAGGCCAAAAGTAGGTCTAAATACTCCTCCAATAACTCTTGAACTTTGCGCTGTTATTTTTCAGTGAGGTCCTTTCCAATAATAATGCCAAACAATCCCACTGATGAGGGCGTTTCCAAACTAAAGTCCCTTAGGCTCCCAAAAGTATGGACATCATTGACAGCCTCCACTGGTAGGAGGTGGACTTAGGCGGCGGGACTGTTTGTGTCTACTATTTTGGGTTTTTTGGTAAGTTTAGATAGTAACAATGATATAGATCTGACATAAGCTAGATCTAGAATTCCTGGGCAGGAGAGCACCTCCTTGGCGGACGGGTTGTCTAGGCTCAGATTTCCATTAGGTATCCAGAGGGGATATTAACATGGACTCAGGTGTTGGAATTTAAATAGTCCTTTGAGGGTATTGTAGTTGCCCTAGTTAAGTAGATTGGCATGCATTCTTGCCTATAAACTGCAGGGGGAAAATCGGACTCATGGGCCCCTGATGTGATATTTGAGCCAATTTATTTGTCCCTCACTCTCCAGTAAGCAGGCTTGGACCTTGACCTCCATCCTAGAGTCATGAGAGGTTTTGAAGATCAGGGTGACCTGATGCCCTAGTAGGGATAGAAAGCCATCATTGTAATAGACTACTGCTGAGTAGCCTTGAAGGAACTGAGTTCCAATAAGCAGGACATAGCTAGGGTCATCTAGTGCTACAGTGGGGTATTTACAGGGAGCTTTTCAAACCATATAGGTAGAGAAGAATAGGCCCCTATAGATAAAGTACATTGTGGGCCAGCTGTGCCATACTCCTTATAGTGGGACGAGTCTAGAGCGATCTTGATGCGCTTCATTAGCTTGGATGATATGATGTTCATGGGGGAGCCACTGTCAGTTATGGTGAGGACTGGTATATTATGAACTCGAGCTGTGACATGGGTAACCAGGCTTTAAAACTGAGGAGGTAGAATGAGAAACATGGGGAGTCATCAGAAGAAGAGTAAGCAATATCACTTTCTTTATTATCAATGGCTACAGAAACTTCTTCTTCAAATACAATAGCTCCAGGATCGTTTGAGGTTATGGAGGATTCTTGAGGCGTAGTAGGGATGTCAGCATGGAGCGCCTCGTTCTTCATGCTGATGGCCCTTTTCCAGCCTCCTTAGAAAGTCGTTTCCAGCAGGTTTTGGCAATATGTCTGAAACCATTACAGTAAGTGCATTGAGGTCGAGGATTCTTCTGGTTTTTGATCGCCTAGACTTGAGGACGGTTGGTGGGACCCAAAGAGGTAGTCTTGAAGTGTAGGGTTGATGCAGGGATCTCGCTGAGTGCTTCCTTGATCTCCAGGATGCAGGTAAAACCGTTCTTCTGTATAATCATGTGCATTTGAACCTCAGGTTAGGATCCCAATGTAGAGATGACAGTGGTGATAGCGTCATTTAAGTTGATATGATTGGTAATGAAAAAGTGTTATGCTTGGGCATAAAATGACCAGCAAACTCCTTGGGCCTTTCTCCATTATTTAGGAAGAAACCTATGAATGCTTGTTTTGGTTGTCCAGGTTTGAGTGCTGCCAAAACTTTTGAATTAAGACCATATGGACCTGTTCCCAGGTGTTGCACTTCTTCAAATGGGAGTTTATAATCTCCTGGGTAGTGTTGTTGAGGCAGGAGTGGATATGCTTCACCTTTTGCCAGTTGTTGGCCTTTACCATGGAACTCTCATATGCTTACATGAAGGAGGCGATGTTTTTCTGGATGGGGGGGTGACCTTTTTTAAATAGGTTTAAAATAAGGTACAAGAGGTGTGGAAAGGGTGCTCATGCCAAGAATGGGTGTCAGCTCATAGATCTTGGTCTCCGCATAGTTGCAGGGGACCTGCTGGTCTATCTGTCACTGTAGGCCCTTGAAGTCCTCTTGGATATCATCCCAGTTTCAGTTGAGGAGTAAACGGAAGCCTTATTCACAACCTGCTCTTTTAGGGATTGCATGTCAGCACCCTGAATGCAAAGCTGACTCTTGAGGGTTGCAAACAGGTTTTGAACCCTCAATAAATTTGTTTGAGCTGAGAGATGCGGCTATTGGTAAACTAGGTGAAGGCGCTGAAGTTGTCCATTTCATCTGATAATGCCTCAATGGAGACCCTAGGGTCAAGTGGACTTTATCCACTCAGAGTTTGCACCTCTAAGCTACATTCCAAATCTGATTTCATAATGTAACCAAGGCTGCTAACACATCCTTTCGCCAGGGGTCATCAGGGCCTTTGGGAGTGAGTGCTTCAGGACCTGAGGGCCCTTGAGGTCCATGGGGAACTTCTGGTCCTTCAGGTCCCTCACACCCTTCAGGGTCTTCAGGCCCCCTTGGCCCTTCAGGACCTTCACTACCAAAGGTTAGTTGCGAGAGGCCAGCTCCCAGTAGTGTTGCTGCAGGGTCTGTACCAGATCCTCAACTTGAAGGATGCGCTGATTCTAGGTAGCCTCGAAGAGTTGGACGTTCTGATGCATCTGGTCCTTTAGATAGACAGAGATACCTCTATCCAACACCACAAATGGCCTCAGGCCTCGTTGATTGTCAGTTATTGATAATGGCCTTGCAGCTGTCATGGACAAAAGAGGAGTCCACGTTGTAGAAATTAACAATATGGGAGTGTAAGGCCTTGGTGAGCCAGTTGTCAGGAGACTTTATGATGGTGCAACTCAACTTACTGGAGAAGGTGATGAATAGCTGGGTGATCAAAGTTTCGAAGGTATCGTTCAGGTCCCAGGGTAAGTTCTCCTGCTGGCAGGTTGGCTGAGGTATAGAGGTCCTGCATGATAAAGGGCATGGAAGAGGCATGGGAGTGGATGAAGCTTGAACCCATGGAGGAGACGCCGTTTATTAATTGTTGGACAATACTGTTAAGTTTCTTATACTGAAGTTGGTAATGACTTCCATCAACTGAGAGCAGGGAGAACTGGAATTTGACCCCGAATTCTAGACTCTCAGGCTGTGTGGGCAGCACTTCATAATGTGAGGTACTAATACATTGAGCAATGCTTTTTTTACCAATAATCATATTGATCTTTAGAACTGCTAGTAATTTCTATTATTTGTGATTAACGTTTTCACTTAGGACAGCTTGGAGCCCCCTGTAGTGAGCGCCACTTCTCTTGGTGTAACAGTTCTCTTGACTGTCACCAAAGTCCAAACTGGGCTCAAAGCTGAAAAATAGCATAGAGGTCAAAAAATAAAAAGATGGAGAAAAATAGACTACTTTAGTGTATTAGAAAGCGTCAATATTTATAGGGCGCGTGGGGACATGGTGCCTTAGGGACCTTCTTGGCCCTGCAAGATCAGGATTTTTTACTGCGTTCCAGATCGACTGCTTAGATGGTGCCCTCATTGTACTGCATCATTTTTTGATCTCAGTAGTGGGGGCAGCGCCTCTCATGATTCAGGAAGTGGGGATAGGATTCATGAAGATGTTTCCACCAATTTTCTTATACGTGATGCTTCCTGATCAAATCTGGTTTAAATGCCTTCAAAGTAGGTTTCATTCACACTGGTTTGAGAGTTGATCGGTTAAGGCTCAATTTGGGAGCAGGGATTTTGGCTTTCTTGTCATCTCAAATTCTGACACACCTTATTACAGTACTTTGATTGTATGCCAATACTATACTTAGTCTAGTAAGAGTATGGGTGATTATTGATAGTGAAGCACCCATTAAGATTGTTTTGACCAAATTGGTTGAACAAATGAAGATTTTTCCAGATTAGAAGCACTAGAAAGAGTATGGAACTGCTGGACTGCATACCACAATATCTTGTGGAGCATACAATGTGATACAACTTTGGTTTAGATCACTGATGGTAACAGCTCCAACCATAGTTTTAGCAAATCAAAATTATGACATACTCATCAGGATAGAAGTCCTAAGAAAGTATGTTGACAATTGTTATTTTTAGAAGAATACATTGACAAATTTGGGGAAAAACCTGCCCTTGGTTAATCAGAGGAAAGGGAAACTCCGCTGATTAAAAAATTTTTGTAGAGTTAATTTACAAAAAAAACATAGTTCTCATTAAATATAAGTTAATTAAGCGAAGTTAGAGGGAAATGCCAAAGGAATTTCTTGAATACCAGGGATACCATTAAGGACTACAACAATGACCACCATTCTGCCATGGACACAAATAATAGTTAATACAGGATTAATGATAGAAATCCTGGAACAGTTATCTAGTGAAGTCGTTGCTCTATGATATAAATCAAGACTGGAGCCATGATAGCGCCAGAGATTATAATGCCAGGCCATAGCAAAATTAGAGTGCTACTGGCCTATATGGGCTTAATAAATGAAAGTAGAAAAAACTTAAGTCATTGCATTTATGCATTGAATCCTCATGGCGAAACTCAGTGAATTCCATGACTTTGGAGTGCTATCTTAAAATGAGATTACTGGAAATTTTGACTAAAGCGTTAATGTCATAGTCAGCCATGAGCAACTGCCTGAGTTATCAAAATGATCGCAGGATGAAGTGCTACAATAATTTTAAAAATATTGGGGATATTTGCACAAGATGATCATAACCTTGGATGCACTTAAATTTGATCTATAAAGTTGATACTGGTTAAAATCCGTCAATCTGGATGCTTCATCCACCAATACAGAGCTGCAGAAGCAGTAGTCAGTGAAGAAATTTTCAAGCTGGTTGAGCATTGGCACCTAATTCTATTATTGAGTCCATGGGTGAGTATGATTATTATTGCAAAGAAAAAAGGATAGATCAAATTGCATGGTGATTGATTATTACCAGTTAAATAAAATTACAAAAAGAATAATATCCACTGCTAAGGATTGACAATGTGCTTGATCTCTTAGTGGAAGCAGAGTATCTTTTGGCGATGGACCTGATCTTGGTATATTGGCAGATAAATTTGCCAAAGTAAGATCAGGAGAAATGTGCAATAATCACCTTACAAGGATTATACCAGCTGACTAGAATGCCCAGGGATTGTGCAACGTGCCAGCAACTTTCCAAAGTGCATGAATTCTATCTAAATTGATTTAAAGTTATTTTCGTTTTGGTATATTTAAATGAAATTAAAGTGAACAGCAGGACATTTACTGATCACCATAAAACTTGAAAGAAGGGTTAAGCGCCTAGCAATGAAGAATACAAAGATCAAGCTAAGAAAATTCCTTTTCTTTAAAAAAGAGCTTGAGTATTTAGGTTTTTGATAAACTTTAGTAGGTTGAAACCATAACTGCATAAGACTATGTCAATCAAGTGGATGTCAATTCTAAAAAGCATTTGGGACATACAAGTTTTCCTTGGGATGGTCAGCTATTAACACTTATTAACCAAGAATTTTTCTGGAATTGATGAACCATTATCCCGCCTATTAAAGAAACTGAAAGAAGAATTTGTGTGGAATAATGAGGCCCAAAAATATTTTTTGATGAGCTAAGGAAGTACCTAACTGACTAGCCCTGTGCTAAAAAAACCAAATTTCAATCAGGAATTTATTATTCAGAATGATGCCTCATTAACAGCAATTGGCACTGTTTTAGGTCAAGTAGATGATGACGAGGAAGAGAGTCATGTAGCATATGTAAGCAGAACATTGACGTTAGTTGAAAGGAACTACACCATTACAGAGCTAGTGCCTTATGGTGATTTATGCTTGTAAACAATTTGGAGTTAATATACACGTGACACATTTCTAAGTTTTAGCCACCACTCATTCTCTACGCAGGTTACATGATATTAAGAGACCAGAGGGTCGGCTGGCCTGATGGGCTTAGAAACTGCAAGCTTATGGTTCTGAGATTATGCACCAATCAGGAGCAGCACATAAGCATACTGACAGTTTATCAAGATTACCTGATGTTCAAGTTGTTCATTATAAGGATGATGAATTATTCCAGTAGATAATTGAATGGAATTTTGGGGATGATCCTAAGGGCCAAGATGCACTGAAGAAAGTGATGAAAACATTGAAATGAATAACGGATAGCTATAAAAGTTGATTGATGGAAAATGGTATTTATACCTAAACTGTCAGAATGAGCAGAAATCATTTAAGCTGCGCACAAAGTCGTCAGCATGGTTTAAGAAAAACTATGGACCATTTAAAATAGTTTTATTACTGGGATCAATCACTTATGATGTAGCAGATTATCTGACATGTTTTGTGAAATGTGAACTTCAAAAACAAGTCAAGAATGTGACAGTATGTTAGCTAGTACGCCCTGGGGTTCACTTGAGACATGGTGTGATAGATGTTATAAGATACATGAGTGTTACTACTGGGTGAGTAAAGTAAATCATACTTTCAATAGGCCATCTGACTAGATGGGTCAAAACAAAGGCTTTGAGCAGGGTAGTTGCTACAAGCACAGTGAGATTCATACTAGACCAAGTAGTATACTAGCATGGATGCCTGCAAGTATTACTAAGTGATAACGGAACCAACTTTATGCCCACATTTTCCACAGAATTAACAAACTGATGGGGATCCAAGGAGTGATATCCATTTCCTATTTGCCAGAAATGATTTGAATGGTAGAAAGAGTCAATGGAAATCTAGCTACAACATTGAGATAATTGGTAGTGGAGAAAACTACCGCTTGGGGGGTTGTATCTGAGTTCAGTTACTTTTTTCTTATATAATATTAGTTATCATATGACAACTGGTAAAACGCCATGTGAACTTTTATATGGATGAAGGGCCACACTACCTCCTATTTTGTATTCCGCCGTGGAACCAGCTACAAGGATGAGTGAAAAGCAATACTTAAACTGACTAAGGAATATTATGATTGATTTTCAATTACAAACATTAAATACAATACTACAAAAAAGGATTATAGCAAAAACATATGAAAAATATTGCCTAGCTATTAAAGAATACCATTTGGGATATAGGGTAGCCTGTTGCAATACCCATGGATTTGGAAGAAGAAAAACAAAGTTGGAATTCATATGGTTGATTCCTTTTTTAGATTATTGCCAAGTCAGCAACTGATGCCAATATGAAAAAAACATTGCAGATGGTCATATAATGAACTGAGTCCATGATAAATACTTGAATTAAGAGACTTAAGAGGAAAAAAATATTATAAAAAAATATATAGAAGGTAAAAATGAAGAAAAAAAATATAATAAAATAAAAATATATGAAAAAAATATATTTATATGAGAAGAGGATTATCCTTGAAGGAAAAAAGTAGAAATTTAGAAAAAACATATATACTAGATAAAACTATTTTTATTATATTGCTGCAATAAAGAGGATCTGGCAGATATACACCTTTCATTGTTTAGCGTGGAGAATGAGGATGCACTATGATGAGCATAGTGATGAAGTATGGCAAAATAAAGGAAGGCCACGTTTATTGATTTGGCAGGATTAGCTCAGAATAAAACTGGATTTTCCATGAAGAGGCCAAGGTATTAAATATGGGCTCAGTAAAGCCATATGAAAAGGTTTTGTGAATGATGAGGAGCCAAAGACCCATCCTGGGTAACATAGGTGGACAAGTTCATATTGTTGGCAAAAATGACCAAATTGGTTCTGGTGTGGCATGATGCCATGGGAACTGCGCAAGAGAGAGTTGGCATTGAGTAGGAATAAGGAAGAGGAGTCATATTGCTGAACTGGGCATGATAAGCGTTTAGTGCAGAAAATACTGAGCTCTACTGAATATTTATTGAAGTACAATTTCCAAATCACGGTCACAGCCTGAGGTGGCATTATTTTCTGGAGTCTTATATTTTGCTGGGTAAGCTAGTCAAGCGGGAGATATGCTGGGATTGCAGTGTGTACATATTACAGAGCTGATTAAATTATAATATAGTCTTGCCCACTAAGGGATGATATACTTTAGTGGATATAGAAGTTACTATCTTAGATGATACTACTGTTTGAGATAAAACCCTTAATGAAAATTAGCTGATATGCGGGATTTTATCCTGCCAAATTACTTAACTTACATTGAGGATAATCCCCAACAATGTTTTTAATATATGATTTTTATTGCCAATTAAATAATTAGTAATTTTGATATTAGTTGATCAGGGTTTTCATCAAATGACTCAGGGATTTATGGTTAGTTGTTGAAGCATTGACAATGCTTTTAGAGCAACTCATGGTTTAATGTTATAAGTAACGCGGTTTGTTGTTGATAGTTAGAGGTATCATTATCAAAGCAGGTTGCTAGCCTAATTAGGGTACTTTACTGAGGTTGATTGAGATTATGGTGACACTTTCATCAATTATCCATAAGAGGTCACAACTCTAGTCAGTGGTTGAATCTGACTAGGCAGATGAGGAAAGTCCTCATGGGTGCGACTTCAGGGGGCTAATACATTTGCAACAGCTGCCAATTCCCTAGTGAGGCACCACTGGAAGATGTGGGCGACAGATCTCCTTATAATTCTCTTGGAATCTAAGTAAGAAAGACGTAACAAAAGTACTAAAATTAGTAAATAATTAAGTATTCACTTGAGATAGGTATTTATATAGTTTTACAATAGCTATTGTATACTCTTGTGATAGAGTGGAAGAGAAGGTGATTCTCTTAGCTAATTGTCAGTTACCAATTTTTAAGGAAAGAGTTGAAAGGAAAAGGTTCCCTTGTCCAAGTGTATATCAATTTCTCCGGCAGCTTCTGCGTGAAGAGAGAAAAAGCATTAGCTCCAGTCGAGTTTTTTACATAACACTCAACTTGGCTTTGAGAAGCTCAACTAGGGCGATAATCTTCATACTATTGATAACATATTCAACTATATCAATAATTATATCAACGCACATATTAAGACCTGTGCAGTAGACTTGGGTGCTAAGGCTAGTCACCCAGTTAAAAGTTTACATTTGGTGCTAATTACCAAAAGTAATTGAGTATATAGCTCTCACAAAATCTACATTGGTTGCCCAAGAAGATCCGCGGTTGCCCATATAGACTTCTTCTTTTTGTAGGGGCCTTTGGTATGTTATTTAAACAAGTTACCCTCAATTAATTCTTAAGGAACCCTCTTTAAAGTCATTAGAGAAGCTGAGCCTTTGGGATTCTGTACCATCAACCGGGCACTGTCAAACCCTCTCAAGATGAACATTCTTCTTAAAATTGGCTGTAACCCTGACAAAAAAACCTACAAGCATCCTTGATGCTATCAAGTCTTCTCTTTAAGTTAGGTGAGGCGTTCACCTACCTAACTGTCAAGAATTCCCATCTAAATTCAATTTTTAACCCAATTTTCTATTTTAGGGATGTGTTACTCACCTTTAAATCCTACCTGGTCATCTCATCTTGGCTTTTCAGCTATCAAGAGGTCATTTCTAAACTTGGCTCCTTCTTCTACAGCCCTTTAACTTTCAGCTTTCTCCCATGAGGATTGGGATTATTTCGCCTTTCCTAGCACCTTCTGTTCTAGGACAAGCAAGGTCGCTGTGCAGGCGTTCTTGGATACAGAACAACTAGTAATCTTATATGGCATTAGAATTGCACAAGCATTATATCTAGACTCTAATATGGCCTCTACAAATTTTAGCTTCATTTTCTCAACCTATGAATTTCTATGCTATGCATCAGGCAGTACAATTCTTTTTTCATAGTTTCTGCTTTTTTGATCAAATTTTCAGCTGTTCCATAATTATTATATCTAGTCATCATTACTGTAGGTTGGTGCCGTCAACATCAAGTTGGGTAGTAACTCACTCTTCATTGAAAATAAATGAGCTCATTGGAAAATTCCAATTAAATGATACCCTTCTTCTTGAAACCTCCCTGAGCTCTATCTTATCTCCTGATACTCTCCCTGCAGATCTTCCGCTAAACTTCCCATCCTTTCTCTCCACATACAAGGAAGTATTTGACATGAGACTAGCTACTAGGCATCCACCTCATTAAGAGTATGATTTAGCTTTTCAACTGATGGTAAATCATGTCAAGATAAATTTTCCATTATATCCTCACACCGAGGAAGAGTACAAAGCTTTAAATGGATGGCTGGATGACATGCTGGCAAAAGGTTGGATTATGAAGAGGTCCTCCCCCTTTGCTTCCCCCGTTGTTTTTACGCAGAATGCAGATGGAACCCTGAGGCCATGCGTTGATTATGAGAATGTCAATAAATGGCAGTTACAAATCCCTATCCCCTACCATTAGAGCAATCAATATCTCATTCAATTGCAAAAATTGTGACTTTTCTCTAAGGCTAATGTGGTAAATGCCTTCAATCAAGTAATTGTTAAGGAGAGACAGGAGTGGCTAACTGCCATACGCATAAAGAGGTGAAAATTTTAGTTTAAATGGATGCCATTTGGGTCGCAGAACGCGCCAGCAACCTTCCAGCGCCTCATAGATGATGTCCTGAGTGATCTGCGCTTCTACTGCGTGGTTTCTATATTAAAGACATCTTAATTAATTCACCCACTCATGAGCAACATGAAAAAGATCTGAAAGTGATCATGGCTGCCATCCACGGAGTTGGTTAATTGGTGAAGCCTTAAAATGAGAATTTTTTGTGAGGAGGTGACCTTCTTAGGGAACCTAGTCATAAAGGACGTGTATGCAGTAACCTCATGCAAGTTTTAAAACCATTCATTATTGACCAACCCCAACAACCCAAAAACAACTCCAGAGCTTCCTGTGTATTATAATCTTCCTATAGATTTTCTCCCCCGCTCTTGCTAAACATGCAGCTCCCCTGAATTCACTGACAGGCAAGAACACACCCTTCAAACGGACACCTGAATGCTAACAGGCGTTTGTTTCTAAAAAGAGTTTTTATTACCGCTCCAAACCTCAGAAATGCTGACTCTTATAAGCCCTTCTTTGTAATTGTGATGCATCTTCAGTTGCCATAGGTGTTGTGCTCCTCCAAGAGCATGATGGGCTTGAGCATCCTGTTGCATACTTTTACAGAAGTTCTCAGCCACTGAGAAGTCCTGGAAATATATGAAAAGGAGCTGGCGGCTGTGTATTGGTCACTAACTCACTGGCGTTACCTCCTCAAGGGGCCCATCATGAGATCACAGTGCGCATGGACCACCAGTCCCTGATGTATTATAGAAACCAAGAAGCTTGACCACCACTAGGCTCGCAAATACCGCGCTATATGCAATTTTATTTACGTTAGAGGATATTTAAACGGGGCCTTAGTGTTTGTAGACATTTTGAGTAGAAACCCTGCCATAAACCCCATCATAGATGAGCTCATGACCTCACTAACGTTGTCCCTGCTTCCAGGTTTTTGACACTGGCTCCCTTTCCAGCTCCTCTGTCATTTTGTCACCATAGACTCTCATCCTTAATCAAGTACATGCCGCCCAGTTGACCTCCTCATAAGGATTCACATTGTATGAGTACTTGTTATCTAAAGCTCATAAGCGTACTATATATTCCCTCAAGGATAGGGTGATTTTTTTCAGAGACAAAAATTGAGTTCCTTCCACCTTTCATTAACAGGTGATTCATGAGCATCACGAGCTTTAACTGTGGGAAATCATGGGCCTAAAAAATGTGGGGAACTAGTTAAAAGGACCTATAACTGGCCAGGATAATCCAAGGAGATTCCTGCATGTATTTCCCGCTGTATAGTGTGTGCACAATCCAAATCTGATAGGTCAGGGAAAAAGGGTCTCTTGCACCCATTACAACAAGCAGATGGCCCCTAAACCTCTGTATCTATAAATTATATTTTAGATTCGTCACTTTTTAAGGGGTATGATGCAAACATGGTGGTGGTTGATCGCTTTATCAATTTTTTTTCATCTCCTGCAACACAACAATCACTCCTGAAGAGATGGCAGCCTTGTTAACAATCAATGTACTCACCATGTTTGTACTCCCTAAGGGAGACAGCGAGTGACCTCAGCCCCCAATTCACTGCTAAATTATGGAGTGCCCTCCTTGACCAACTCCAGATTAAACCCTGCAGGTCTACCTCTTATCAACCCCCAGTCAAATGGCCAAAATGAGATGGTGAACCAACCTGAGAGCAATATATCCGCTTTTATGCTACTGCTAGTCATGACCCATGGGCTTCAGACCTTCCCCTTGAGCATTTTTCATATAATAATGCCCTCATGCCTCTACCAGCCTTTCCCCTTTTGAGCCTAATTTGGGTTACAACTCCTCATTCCACATTGTTTACATGTCTCACTTCTACTGTTCCTTCTTCAGAGGAATGCCTGAATCACATATTCAAAACCCACTATCATGTATGTAAGCACCTGTCCAAGGCAGTGGATTATTACAAAGAATTTGTAGATTTAAAACGCTACCCAATACATTTGATTAATGAAGGATCACAGGTCATGTTGGACATGCGTCACCTCGACATGAAGGTAAATTTCTAAAAACTAGCATGAAAATGCTCTGGGCCCTGTGAGATTTTGAGGACTTTTGAATTGGTACCTTCTGTATTAAGATCCCTCCTCACTGTAAAAAGCACAACGTGCTTCATGTATCCCTGTTGTCTCCGTTCAAGGGTTCTATGCTCATGTTACTTAAACCTATTCTGGTATATGACTCCCAGGAGACAGAGGTAGAGGAAATCTTAGCCTCCTGTAATTCATGATGTGCAATCCAGTACATGGTGACTTGGAAGGGTTAACCTTCATATGAAAATATCTGGGTAATCACAAGAGATCATACCAACTGTAAAGAGATTGTGGAAGCCTTCCACGCGACTCACCTTAATGCCCCTCACCCTCCCAAAAGGTGTTGTCTCTTCTTGCAATCAAAATCCTGCAAAGTATAAAAATTATACCCTTGCTCATGTCCAAGGAGGTGGCATGTATACTGTTCCAAAAGGAAAGGAGAGTGTATTTCAAATGACCTGCCCCTCCAGCTGTTTTGTGAAAAATTTCCTCATAGAAGCAGGAAGGTGCTCAAGCCCAAGTAGAGCACCTGTCTAGGGTCAGTGACCTAGCTCATGTAGTAGATAAGCGGTGGATTACTGTACTGGATCATAAAGAGCCTCCCTCTCTGCCCCTGTTTCCTCTTCTGATCTTTTAAAAATGATTAAAAAAGTGTTTTGAGAGGTGGTTAAAATAGGACCCTTAGTATAACCCTAAGGCCCAACCAAGTGACCAGGTCACTAAAGATATCCAAAAAAATTGCCTCACCCTGATCAATTTACATATTAGTCCAAATTCACATAATACGTCTGATTGGGACTATTTTGTTGGTTTAGATCATTCATTTAATCCATAGATCACAAAATTAAACAAAAATTGTATAATTTCAATATTTTAAGATGGGTTTTGGTGGAACTGGCGTTAGTGAATTGCTCATCTGGAAAAACTTTTGTTCAAGTTTGATATTATACCGCTCAATTTCTCCATTATCAGAGACAGCCAGCAAACTTTTATAAAACCATTTAAGACCTTCAATACCTTTCCTTTTAACTATAACACAATAGGCCTAGGATGACAATTAGGGTGTCAAGTAAGAGGTTTAGTAATTGAAAAAACCAATCTCCCTTCCCCCCTCCACTATATAGGCAACCACTCTCCTTAGGGAGTTCCCAGTTTAATCTTTAGCTTTTTTCCCCTTTAATGTCATTTAATTATAAAAAAGTAATTATCTGTTAAACCTTTTGTTTCAGATTCCACCCTCTATGGAACCCAGTGAATTTATAAAATTGTCCATCAATAAATGTCATCATCCATGAAATTATACTAGAAAATGTTAAGCAGATGTCCCAACCTGCAGATTTATCATCACTCTCCAACCTCCATGTGATAGTGGACCTTTATGTCACAGCCAATAACATATTTGCTGAAAATAACCGCCCTTCTGAAGCCAAGTCCAACAAGCCCTTGGGGCCGAGGCCAGAACCCCTAAGGGTCACCAATGACCTATCTAAGGTCATTGACTAAAAATGGGTTTTGGCTTAGCCAGCCAGGGCTGAGGAAAACGGCTTAATTGAGGCAAAAGCCTAGGAGGGAATCGAACTAAAGACCCAGAGTATAACAAGATATGAGGTTACAAAATCTGGCCAAATTTGAAAAATTTTGATTTTGTTGAAAAGTGACAAATTGTAGCTCATACAGATTCCAATAACCACTGGAATCCTCGTGAAGCAACCCCCTGTAAATTAAGTCCCAAAATGAGAACAGCTTTGCTTTTCTCAGATATTCTGATTACCCTATTAAAGTCTAAAAATTTTAGGTTAATTTCTTGTATATTTTTTGTTTCTTTGAACAAAAAAACATTCTTCTCTAAAGATCTGTAATGGCTGGAGTTCGTTTTCCGCTCTGGTTTGCACCCTCTGCTTTACATGAGCCCTCCACCCAAACCACCACCTATTCTGCTGGCTCTGCCTCCTCCTATTTTTCTGTCCTTTGCCTTGGATCCTACGCCTACCTTCCCAGCTCCCAGGGCCTCTTGTCCCTGATGGCGGTGGCCAGTTTGGTGTGCGTTTTACTCTAAAGATTTATATGGAAACACAATACTGACCATTTAGGACGGCTTTTCGTTTTGTTGGGTCACTTGGCCTAGTTGTATCACCTTATGCCTGTTTCTTCCCTCCCAGAAGCTATCCCCTTGCCAGTCCCGGTGGTAGAAATCCTGTCAGTGTTTGACTTCAAATATGACTTCATTAAGGGCACCCATAACATGTTACCTGATGCTCTATCCCAGAACCCTGACTTAGCACCTGACCCAGCACTAGTTGACGCCCACAATACCCAGGTGTTGATTAAGCCGGAACAGGTGAAGGAGAGCCCACTGTCCAATCCCCCCACTCTGCTTATGATGGAACCTTTGGAAGGTGACGTTGACACCCATTTCTCATGTTATGCTGTCCCAACCTCTGTAAGCTGACTATGATAAGATTAATCAGGCCTGCCATAGAAATGGCAAATCCCAGGACAAAGGCTAACAGTTGATGGACGGGCTATCCTCCATCAAGGCAAGCGGTGGGTATCTCCTGAACCCCTGCGTGAGGAAGTGATCCGTGAAGCTCATGACCCTCCAACTGCTGGCCACCCTGGCAAGGACAAGACGCTTGAGTTGGTCCGCCGCTCCTACAGTTGGAAAGGTATTGCCACTGATGTGGCAAAATTCACAAAGTCCTGCTTGATGTGCAACCAGTCAAAGCCAAGCCGCCTAAAAAGTGCTGGATTGCTTGTTCCCCTCCAGGCTGCTGAGGGCCCTTGGACATCAGTGTCTGTCGATTTTATTGTGGGACTTCCCTTATCCCAGGGTTATGATGCAGTAATGGTTGTGCTGGACCATTTCACTAAGATTGCCCATTTCATCCCCTGAAACACCACCATTACTTCAGTTGAGACAGCCCGCCTCTTTGTAGATCACATCGTTTGCTTACATGGTCTCCCAAAGGAGATTATCAGTGATTGGGGCCCACAATTCACCGCTCAGTTCTGGGAGGCCCTGCTTTCCATCCTCATCATCCGACCCTGCTACTCCACAGCCTTCCACCCCCAGTCAGATGGGCAGACAGAGAGGGTGAACCAAGGTTTTGAAAAATTCTTGCGTAGTTACTCCAATGCTGAACAGAAAATTGGTCCTCTCACCTCCCACTGGCGCAATTCTCTTACAATAACCTTACCCATGCCTCTACAGGCACTTCCCCCTTCTTTGTAAACTATGATTACAACCCCAGCTTCAACCTAAGTCCAGGGATTGGGTCCACTGTCATTGCTGCCAATGAGCGCGCTAAAGAGCTCAAGGACATACACTAGGTAATGAAGGACCATCTCGTTGATGCTGTGAGGATCTACAAAGCATATGTTGACCAAAAGCGCCGTAAAGGACCTGATTATAAGCCTGGTGACTTGGTCATGGTCAACGCCAAGAATCTCTACCTGAAGCAACCCTGCCGCAAGTTAGGTCACAAGTGTGTTGGACCATTCAAGATCCTCAAGAAAGTTGGCCCATCAGCTTACCAGGTTAAATTACCCCCTCAATTAAAGTGTTCAGAACCTTACATGAATACCTCCTGACCCCCCTTCAATGGTCTCATACCACCTCACCCAGATCCTGTGATAGTGGATGGTGAACCCCAATATGAGATTGATGCCATTCTTGCTTCTTGCCTATCCCATCGCCACCTGCAATACTTGGTGTCCTGGAAAGGACATGATGAGACAGAGAACAGCTGGGTATCTTATTGGGACATGACCTGTCACGATTCTAATATGACTGGATGATAAGCCCTAAGTCAATATGGCAAAATGAATGGAATCCGCCAGAATCGAACTGGTTATGGTAATTTAAGCTCTTCCAAATGAAGCAATATTGGGATTAACAAGTAATATCAGATATAATGATTTTATATTGGTTTGCCTCTAAAATAAGGTGATGTCAACATTCGATGATTACAATTTAAATCGCCTAGAATTAAGGTGATAGCAATTTTGAGAATAACCAGCCAAAGCAAGGAGAATCAGTGGAACCAAATAGTCCAAGCTATGAGAGTGGTATTATCCAAGCCGCTGTAATATAAGCGAGATGGGCGATCAAGAGGAGGTTCATTGTTAAGTGAGTGCAGAAAGGTGGAATAAGAAGAATCCGCGGGATTAAGCTTATTAAATAAAAGAGGTTGTGGGAGCAAGTGCTTCATATTTTTATATTAGATATTTTCTGTTGTTTTGAGTACAACAATATTCATATTGTTGGTCCTGATTGCTCAGTGGGTCAAACCCTGTGCAAAGTCTGCTGGCGTATCTATTGATACTGCCAATTTTATAACAGTGGTGCTCACTACAGGGGGCCCATTAATCAGTTATAAAAATAATAAATCCAGTTGCCTGCAATGCCGCAGTCCGGTCACTTTAGTAAGAAATCTGCACAAAACGCTGGGGCCATTGCGTATGAGGAATTGAGACTTGCCTTGGACACTGCGCTCAAAAGACAAGATGAGCTGCTCCAGAAAGTTTGCTGTGACAATCTGCCACCATTTGATTGTGATGGAAATATTCATGGGTTCTTTTAACAATTTGAGTTTACAACTGAAGGAACCTCGGACCAGCAAAGTGCAAAACTGTTGATCTCAACCTTAGATGTTGGAAGGCTACCTGATCAAGTGGTTTGTTATCTTCCAGATAGTTCCATTACCTATCAAGAAGTTTAGAAGATGG